>JAVFBZ010203194.1:2864-13631 GCA_032466195.1 Katharina tunicata
ATTGGGATGGCATGCCTTCATATGAGTAAAATAACCTTAAGTATGAATTTTACGGTGTAAAACCCCAATAAATATTTAATTTCTCTATGCACCACCATTGATTTTACACTACTTTTAGTAATATATGTAAAAAACCTTTGGATAATGTGTTAAATACCTTTCAAATTTTTTAGTAAAATCAAATTTTGGAAAGTTAAAAAAAAAAAAGTCATACTAAGGAAATGTTACTTGTCGTTTTTATTTTTTGATAAATGTGGATTTGTTCTATCCATAAAGCAGTCAAAAATCTATTTCTATTGCTTTATTACTCCTTTTCTTTACAGAGGAATACAGACGTTATGCATGCGGAATGGTGTCTGATTATCTCCCCTTAGATCTGAGCTCTTCGCTATTGGACTATCTAGAGTAAGTATACATAGCTACATTCCATAGTGAAATAGAGTAGCATTCAAGAGAGCCCGCGGGTGGTTGGGTGGGAGCCTCCTGTGCCCTGGTGCTCTCTGAGCTGAGGGGCACAGGATGCCGATTTGTTGTGGTGTCCTCTTTTGTTAATATTTTGTAAATGTTTTGTCCTGTCTTGCATGTTGTCAGCGTCGTTAACGATGGTTTCCTTCACCAATTGGGCTGGCAAAAAAGTTTGGCATAAAATCCAAATGATACAAGCAACCAGTCTCACTTAAAACACATCCTCAATAACTAAGTTTAACAGTAGCACCCATCCATCGGGCCGTGTGATGGCCCAGTTGGTTGACCGTTTGACTGCCAAGTCTTTTTCACTGTACCTCGAATAGGTTTGAATCAAGATGTCGACCAAATTTACCGGTATATGGGCAGTTTTCCAGTTGGTGCGGATATTGTGGGGTAGTTTGATATCCAAGGTTTTGCACCACACGTTAACAATGCAAAGCCTTCATATTATATAAAGTGAAATATTACGGTGTTAAAAAACAAAAATCAAATAGATAAATCCAGGCATCTGTTCCTAAGCCTATGCAAATGAAATATTCAAACACAAAGAAAATGAAAAAATAATCATCATGTGTGCCTTTACACCACAATCTGATCATTTGTTGTTAGTTTGTATTTGACAATGTGGAGGGGCCGTGCCGTGGCTCAGTGGGACTACGGAGCCCCCATCACTTTACCCAGAATAGGTTTGATCCCCCCTGTGGATCTTAGTTATATAAGGGAAACTTTGCGGTGTTTGTGAGGTGGTTTTTACGAGTTTTCTTCTCGGTTTTCCACCATACATCGGCAACGCAAAGTTGTTATATAGGTGAAATACTCTTAAGTACGATGTTAAACACGAATCAAGTAAATAAGTCGTCTTTACAACTTTGATTAAATAACATGGTTATATAATCATCAAAATAATATATACAAATTTGTTTATTCTTTGGTAGCATTCCTGTCCCTGAAGTCACTAGTCCAGTTGAGGAACCGCCAAATAAGGTGATCTTTAATTTCAAATTCTGTCATTGCAACGTTTTACTTAATTTTGTGTTGAAATCTCTTTATATTCTGAATTAAATATTGCCTAATGATTTTGGAAGAAGGCAGTACTATTTCAATGTTTCTGAAAGTTTTTAACTCAAGTAATCTAGATACAACTACATACAACCTTTCAGAATTTACCAGACATGGAACTAAAGTAAAAGAAAGGAAAGAAAAAAACTAAGATATTCAAGTATTCACCAATCACTTCCAAGGTCTTGGAAAGGCAATGCGAAGTTGTAGAAGCCAAAAGGTCCCTTGAGTATCAGGTTAGATGCCATCAAATAAATGATGCGAAATGTTAGGCGAAAGATTGTTTTCAAGTATGCTCTAATGATCTCTAGAATGAGATAGAAATGTTGTGTTCTATATATTAAGAAGTTGTTATCCATACCAAGTCTCCCTTCCCCATTATTTATCCAATAAAGCTAAGCAACGTGGAATGTTGTTTTGTTTTCAGAAAGTGAAGTTAGAACCATCAGATTTAAATCCCACGGAGGATTACAGTAAAGGAACAAAGAAAGTGGACAAATCACAAAAGGTAGGTTGAAATCGTGAAATATTGTGTTCACTATACAAGCCTCAAATAGTTTTTTTACCATAGAATTTTACCATCACAAATTAGCCATTTTATTAAGGACCCAATAACTTACTTCTATTTGCCATCATTATTACTTCTTTTTTGATACTGAACATTTTTTTCAAATTTTGCTACTTTTTTAAAATAGTTTGTGTTTATTAATTTATTGTAAGCGTTAATAATTTATTTGGGTATATTGGAAATAACTGTTTAATGTGAAATCTGTTGAAATCTGGTCCTATCATATCCTTTATTTTATATTATAGAATGGTGCTATGACAATTGGACAGAAGAAATTATTGAATGCTGATAAGACAGGGATGAAAAACATTTCCAGCTTCTTTTCCCCAAAGTCAAAAAGATGATAAGAAGATCATACATTTTGTTTGTTATTCTGTCGTCTAATGTTAAATTTTTGGTCTTTGTTAAACTATCCACAAGCAGTTAGTGAAATACCTTCTGCCTGGTCTGTTTAATACAGACATAAAGTGTCTTCCCATAGCTTATCTGTTAGAGCTGACAAAAACTTCCACCTGGATGTTAGCCAGAACAGAAGGAATTGTTACAAACGTCATGGAAATGAATTTTTAAGGCGTCGTCAACCACAAGACCATGACATTTTTAAAATCCTCAAAATAGGAGACTGATATAGCTAGACTTTGTATCTTTGGAGTTTCAACACTTTCTCAATTTGCACTCACTCTGGCGCCGGCGAATTCTGAGTGAAGTGTGTGTTGTCCTACATGCAGCTTTTAACACATAACTAATAATTGAATGTGAAATATCAATCGTTGTTGAAACCTTTTAATAGAGCAATTTGGAAATGACACCATTAGCTTAATGGACAGCTTCACATATTGTATTACCATTTTATCTACTGATACTCTATTGTGCTTGGCATAAATGATATCAGATAAATTCAATGCATTGGGATGACATAAGCCAGTGTGTATGTCTAATGCACTCAGCATTAGTCCACAAAAGCCAGTATTTCCACAGATCCATTAAGAGTAATAAAAGAATCTTCGCACAAACCACAGACGCTTGTATCTAGAGAATAATCGCCGAAAACTCATTACACTAGGCTGGACTGTATAAGAGGGGAAGATAAGAAAGACTGAAATAACCTAAAGGTATGGTATTAAACCGATATCAAACATAAGGCAAAGAATAGTTTTGTCATTAGTGTAAAGTTAAACCAAGCACGAGCCAATCAAAACCACACATTCATTATTCGACGTAAATATTTGTGGGTAATGCTTTACATTGGACTAAAGTAAATCAGCCCATAAAAAGAAAACTGAAAATTAATTTAAAAAGAAACGTACATACAGACCTACTGAGGGGAATGTCTTGACCTTTTTTATCCCTTAAAAAATATATCATCAAAATTGAGCATTTCCTCCATTTAAACCCATGTACATTTTCACCAACAAATATCGTGCTTTAAGAAGCAAGTGCCTGGATGTCTAAAGACAAGAGTAGTTACATTAAACATCTTATAATGGCCTGGGGCCGGTTGCTCCAAACAGTATTAAATTTAATCCTAGTTTAGATGACGCCACGCCATGTTGAAGGCCTTCTCTAATACCGCAATTATTGATTTAATCTGGTATTAGCGGCTAACACTGCTTTGAGCAACCGGCCCCACGAGTAATTAAAAGCAAAATGATTCACTGTTAAAACTTCCAGCATGTATGGATTTATACAAGGTCTCATTGCAAATAAAAGAAGCCTTAAAAGTATAAATTTTTAATTTGTTTGTATTTTATTTATATTTTTCATTTTAACTTTGTTTATATACATGCTACTGGTTCAGTTTCATAAAAAAACTTTTGCTACATTTCCCCAACGCAGTCGTAGCGGCACTGACTTCATTATAGGTCGCCATATCAACCGAGTAAGGCTTTATTAACCAGTTTCACAAAGCCTTCGCACATATAAGCGCGCGCAGAAACCATGATTCTCACTGTTGAAGACATTGTGTCGTCGAGACAGCTGCTAGTTCGAAATGTCGCAAAGTCTTTGTGGAAAAACCTTTAATCATAAACACGAGTCCTATAAATGTTATGATTGTTTTAAGAGTCTCTGTCTACTGTTGGAATACAGGGCTATCATATAAATGAAATACCCTTGAACACGCCGTTAAACACCAATCAATAAGCATACCATTTGAATACCAATCATCAGCATTCAAAATGCCGCTACCGTCGCTCAGGTGAAACGATATTGCACAATTTCTTTATCAAACCATATTCGCTTCGTGTTGCCTCTTTTTAACTCCTCCGGATTTAGCCACAGAACTGTGCCATGCTAAAACATTGTAATTCCCTCATCGTACAGGGCGATGCGGAGCACATATCTGCAACTTACCGTCTGTTTCGATACTTATTTTCTCCAATTCTTTGTGTAGTTTTTATCAAAATATTATATTTGAAGTAACTTCTGAGTGTGAAAAACTGGCTTTGCGGCATTAATTTCAAAACGAAAGTGGAGTGATTGCGGGAATTTTTCGAATTTGGCCGCCATCTTATTACCCTCATTGAAAAATAAAATTAGTTTTTACATTTTTCTAATGCGCCAGGTGCGCATTTTAGATACATAAAATATCTCTGAATGTTTAATTTACCAATTAGAATTGAAAATCATTTAATTGGACAAGTTAAAACCACCAAAATAAGTGCCAAAACTTAAAATTACACATTTTTGTTAATTACTGTTCTGTATCGTTATATATGGACTATGTAATAGACTTATAACGATACAGAACTCTGCATCTAATCCGGATTAAACTAACCACTGGGTGTTTGGCCATCGTTATAATGTCAGTGTTACTAATGCCAATAAAACGCCCTCGAGTAAGGGACTAACTGTTAAATAAGAAGACAACCATCAGGTCGCATGGACAAGTTTTTGGACGCAAAATCAAATATCATCCGTTACCATGAAATGCTCATATAAAAAAAAAAATGTTGGTTTATGTCAGATCCAAATCCTGTTGATAGATGAAAAATAACTTCCGAGCATATTGATAAGCGAGGTTTCGGTCTATAGTTGGCCGTTTTCTTAGCAACTAGACCGAAACGTCGCTTAAACACAGAAGTTGAAAATCCAACGTTCTGTTTTTGTTTCGTTTTTAACTTCTAAATGCCTCTTAAACACGATTGATAGAATATTTAAAAACATAAATCATGATGCTGAACGTATGTCCTTACACGTGGACCTATTATATTATGAAGCGTAAATGACAAGGTGTCGAAAGGGTTATCCATTATAATTTGACCTATATTGTCATAATACATGTTTCATTTGTATGGTGATGACTTTCGAATTTCGTTTCAGATCGTATTGTGACAGTTTGTAGACAGTGTCAGCGCAGATAGTGCCAACTGATTTGTTCAGCAAACAGAACTAAAACGAAACAACATTTTGATACTTTTTTATACAAACTAAACACTGAATTTGTAGACTTCGTTTCTTCATTCGATTTGTAAATCTTTAAATTATAAATCGCCTGAAGTTGGGACGCAGTTGTTTCCTATTAGCCCTGGCCCAACAGTCTTAACTTCAGCGGTGATCCTTTCACCTCCTTTGGTTTCCCAATAAAACATATATTTACGTTTTCAAGGTATAGTGGTGCGGGTGGTTGCATGTCAGCTTCCACGAGTCCGGGTGCTAAGCTAACAGGCACCAAGAAAATGATTTGTTTGTGGCCTTTCGTCTTGTAAACGTTCTGAGTTTCCAACGTTGTTACTGGTGATTTCCTTCGCCCAATGGGCTGGCACGCCGTCACATGAGTAAAATAATCCTAAATACGCCGTGAAACCACAAACAAACATCAAACGTCAAGATAGTGGTTCCCCTTTGCCCAGATCAAAATAAGTTTCTTAGATATTCCTGTCTTACTGTTGCGTTGCGTTAACACTTTAAATAAGCATGGAAACCATCGTTAGCTCTCAAATTTGACAAAATACGCCTTTACAAGTGCAAGTGACACAGATTTGATAGTGTGCAGTTTCTCCTAAATCTCTTTGTCTGTGATTGGTTTATGCTGAGTATCTTCTATACCCAAAAATATTGTAGGCTATCTTGTCGTAGCTGGTATCGCCTAAACAGAGATTAAGGCGAATATGATTACTTCCGGCGAACATTATTACTTCCGGAAGTGTTTTCGAATCGCTGGGTGTTCCTGGTGGTTTGTCGACTAGTTGAAATTTTAACGTATTTGGTTGAGGGATTTATCTTTAGTCCCTCGAACTGTTTATTGCTGGCAGATGTCGTCCAGATTTATCCTCTCTATTAAATAATCTTGTAAGTGGTGTTGGGGTTGATGGAATCCGAAGATTACCACGGATATGTTTCAATGCCGTCTCCTTTGCTGTGCGCCCAGTTCCTTTGAGAAAATGGTTTTGGTGGTGCTGCGTTCCGTGTTGGTAGGACGAGAGGGAACTTGTTGTTCGAGAAGTCTTACCGAAGTTATTGTAAGGATTAGATTGCAGCCAGTCTCCAGAAATCTTTCTTGATGACCAAGGTAATGTTGAGTGAATTATCGTTGACTGGGAAGTACCGGGACGCTCGTAAGACCTGTGTACCCTTTTCAGCTCACCGAGCATAATCTGACTCCCTCTTCTAGACAGGTTACTTCCTTCTTGATGGAAAGCTCTCGAGCGACGCGTTTCCATTGACATGATGGAAATATCACTGTCTTGCCGAGTGTTTGGTCTGCTGGTCAAAGTGTCCGTTGTGCAAATGGATGAGTCACTTTCTTCTCTTACAGTAAAGGGTCTTCCGTTGGAATCTCTGATGGTACTATCAGAGAGCAATGATGACGTACTGTCTTCTCGTGACGTACCAAGTCGATATTTTTCTGACGCCGAAGTCCCAAGGCTTAGACAGGATAAATCGTCCCCTAGCCAAGATGAGCTATCTACAGAACTTTTGTCTCTGCTAGATGTACTCGAGGCCTTACGACTCGAAGACCTTGCTGGAATTTGAGAAAGAGGTGGCTTGAGATTGAAGTTTCCTTGGGCCACTGATCCAATCGCCACAAACGAGGAAGCGTCTGGACACTTTGAGTTTTGCTTAACTGAAGCGTCTGCCATTAGCTTTGTTGAAGGTTTGCGTGATGACGACAAAGGAGATACTGATTTCCGCCGTGTCGAGAATCGCTTGCCTGTAACTTCAAATGCGTCCCCTTCCAGAAAACGCGCCAGAGCCCTCTGCCAATGTTTTGACAAGTCTTCTGGGTTAGCTCCAGCTTCCTTCACTAGTACCTTGCAACATTCAACTCGATGAAGCTTAACAGCCATCAACAAGGCAGAGTACCCATGCTTATTTGTCAGATTTACATCAAAGATTGCAGTTTTGGAATTGTTGATTTCCACCATGACCCTTATTGCCCGTATGTTATTGGAGTTGACTGCATGGATGAGAGCATTGTTACCTTCCAAGTCTTGTCTGTTTGGATCAGAATTTGGCGTTTGCAGCAACTGGTGGATGATGCCGTCGTTGTCTGGGTCAGAAACTGCGTACATCAGTGCTGTTTTCCCATCAGCGTCTGTAGCGTTTACGTCAACGTCAGCGTTGAGCAGAAAATCAACAATAACTGATCTTGCGACCTGATTTTCCAAGACCACAGCGTGCATAAGCAGCGTCCGAGATTCTGTGTCTGTGAAGTCGATGTCTCCTTGGTAACCTAGAAGCAACTCTTTTAACTGTTGGACGTTTCCTCTCTGTACAGCTTGTATTATTTTCCTCTGTAACCGTTTTGGTCTCGATCGCCCTTCTGATACCACGGACATGATTACTTAAGGGGTTTGCCTGAAAATATCAAATGAAAACATTAAGTTCTAAGTTTTAAGATACAATGTCCTCCGTGCATGGTGATCTGCTGCATGGTTGCAGTTCCGGCTATATAACTGTTGGATAAACAAACAGTAATGCCGCGGTCAATGTAGTATATATTAGTGTAGTTCCGAACACAGGGATCTTCACATTAGCTCGACGTTTCTACACATCATTTTGTTACTATTAGAAATGACTCAATCTACTCAATCTTTAACATATATTGTGTTTCAAGACCGTCTGAAAAATCATAAACAAAAACAAATTGATGTGTTCCAGAGATTGGCTATGTCCATTAAATAAAAGCAAGCTGTGAGACCATGGTTATATACAAGGTCGGGTCTTCGAATTGATAGAGCTGCATTTAATACCAGTTCAAACCAATTGAGCGACCGATTATTGACGTTATATACACTTTGCTAATTCAATATCGTAAACAGTTGGAGGCTCAGAATTGTTATGGTTGTACAGCAGTGATACCAGATCTTTAATACGATTGAAGTTTATAGATTTCACTATGGCTTCAACCATTGCAACAGTATTCTTGTTGATAGGCATTGATCGGTTTACCAATACATTCAGAGGAACAGTCTGTGCACATAAATTTATAAACAACAGAGCTTTTGGTTACGTTTAATGGCATTTAGAAGTTATAAAGTTATCTGGCAAAAGTAGACGTGGTATGGATAACAACTTCTTAGTTTATTGGACACAACGTTCCTATCTCGTTCCGATATTTTTCAAGTCTCTGGTATATATGAGAAAGAAACGCTGTGCTCTAATAGGTTTATACTGAAGGAGGGCCTTGTTCTTATCATTTTTCAAAGAAACTTACTTTGTATATATAAATTGTTTGAGCGGCATTTAGAAGTTGAAGTAATAGAAGACATAACTTTATGGATTCCAACTTCTTTATTGAAGCAAAGCGACGTTTCGGTCTCTATATCCTGAGACCGTTATCAAGCGAATGATATACATTTAAAAACATTCAATTAAAAACATTAAAGATTAAACGGTTTATTTTAAATGTATATCATTCGCTTGATAACTGTCTCAGGATAGAGACCGAAACGTCGCTTTGCTTCAATAAAGAAGTTGGAATCCATAAAGTTATGTCTTCTTTTGTATATATAGTTGTTTACTCTTGTCGGGTAAAATCACCTATTACCTTCAAAAGATGTGTATCGTCTTTAATTACCTTGAATTACCGATTTAGTTCAACAAACATTTTATCAGAATGCATCGTCACAAAATTGAATTTCAGTTGGCGATAATAAGGTTAGAACAGTTAGAAAAAAGCATCTTTCAAACTACGATTAAATAGGAGGTTGGGTGCCTTACGAACCTTTGACGTGCCGACAGCATGACGCCCTTAAGTTTTCTAAAGTATTGTATGTTTCACGAAATGTTCTGTCTTCATAGCAGCTTTTAAGAAACCTTTTCTTCCTATAGACACAAAATCGTATCATAATGCTTTTTCGAGTTATTACATCTTGTTGTCAGGCAACCACAATAGAGGTGACACAAACAGCAAAATTTAGAAAATATTGGCATTTGTACGTGACTTAATTTAAGATGCAATTGACATTTGATAATAACATAAATAATTCTTACCTTGCATCCCCAACAAGGCTGGCCCCTCCAAATACAGATGTTCACATTTCTATAATATATATACTGAGTCAAATTCCTATAGTTCTAGACGAGAACTCATTTGATCAATATATTGCCAGTGAATTGATTTCGTTGAGGTACAAAGTAAACGCGAAAGGTATACAGGATTGTTGTCAAATGATTGACCCCTATCAGATTTTGAAGGCGCATGACTAAGCTATACCAACTCTCAGATTATCGAATTTGTCATGCTCCGTTGATTCCGGTTTCGCAATTCCATAGAACTCCATCGTCTCTTACACTGACGTGTCGTTAACATAAGTTAAGCTACATTTGTAGGCCTATTATAAGGTTGCATTTGTTCTTTTAGCTACTCTCAAGGTTGTGTAACTGTAACATATAAACTTCGTCATTATATACAACCAGGGTGTTCATATTTTCACAGCGCGGGTATATTTAATTTTCAATGCGGCGGATACACGGTCACCTGGTTTGTATGGACTTCTGGTATTAAACATTTACCATTGTGGGTGTTTAATATGTTTGCGACAGACACACAATGGAGAAAAATAAATAAAAAAAGTAAACATTTTTTTTTTTTTTAATAAAATCGATTTCTTTACTTTTTTTTTTTCATTTTTCTCGATTGTGTGTCTGTCGCAAACATAATGAACACGCAACATAGTAAAATGTTATTAACATATTTTATTTACTATCCAACACATACAAACTCGGTGACAGTGAAATATGACAATAGTTTATTTGTAGCTAAAAATTAATATGGATTTTTAATCCCGTTCGAAAGTGCCGTAGCTCAAAATCAAGAAGGACAAGCTATATTTATTTTCTACAATTTTTCAAGCCCAAATGCCCCTCTTTCTTTCAAGGTATCACAATATGCTCAATATTTTTTTTTTCATACTCTTTTTGGAAGGGTGAACATTGCAAAATTAATACATAAATAGTAGAGGGATTTTTTAGTGGTTCTATGACAGTCTGTGACCTCAAAAACGTATACCACCCTTAGCCAAAGGGTCAATAAAATACAAACAGGAACAGAAAGTCGCGTATGAAAAATGTATAATACTAACATAAGATAGACCTAGTCTGCAAATTTCAATGAGGTACGTTCTCAACCATCTTTGAAACAATGTGCCGATATAATGGAGTGACGTAATACCGGAGATTTTGGTCGGTAGATATAGTTTATACAAAATGGAACGTTAAGTTGGTGC
>JAVFBZ010203214.1:0-13629 GCA_032466195.1 Katharina tunicata
TGTTCAGTGTAGTTGACCATGTTGTCCCATTCCAGAAGCATTGAGAAACATAATCATCCATGGCCATTGTAAACAAGGAACGATATTTTTTTTAAAATTCAACACTTTCTTGTGACTTTTCACCTATGCGTTTCTTTCTTGACAGAGTATACTTCCACCAACTTCTACCACCCAGCCGCGGGTGGGTAACATAGACGGATAAGTGTATACGGTTGACGTACCCATAATTAGTACACCAATTAACCGATATAAATAGTGCGAGTGGCTCAGACCTTTGGCTTTTCTGAAATTTTTATAAAGCGAAAAACCAAGTTAGAGTTTGCCCGAAAAGAAAATAACTCAAAATCTATCGTCTGAGCTCATCGGACTACGATATACTAGACCACGAAAGAGTTTCTGGATACGTTTATTTTTTGTTAGAATCGGCCTTATCGACGGATGTATTGATATGTAATTATTCGGTGGGAAGACTGGCTGTTTGGCTGCTTAGTCACATTTACATCAAACATCCAATCCTTTGTGGATCACTTACTCTTAATGTCCAGAACACCATGATGGAGAAAATCTTCGCCAAACCGGTCTGCTGTCAGAGTCTGAAAGATGTATTTTACCAAATTTAATTGCTATATACGTGTACATTTGTGTCGTCAAATTGATGACGTCAGACTGATTGACAAACACCATGCACTTGCTCGCGATTCATCAACACTATCTTGAACAGAGTGAAAGCCAAGGGAACAGATAAGACCGCCCACAAATTGGCGTCCCGCCACGCCCGCAGCTTGATTTTGGCGCGAAATCATTTGACAAGACGACATTGCAAAAGTTACAGTTAAACTATGGAATATTTTAGATATACTGTTGTCGCTTGCCGAGCGTCATAGATTAATTGCGTCAGGTAAGTCTTAAAAATGACGCTTTGTTTTATTTTCTTGCTATTTGAAAGCTCTTAAGTTGCCGGGACACTCCATCCCGCACATACTGAATAACTTTCAGGCGCAAAACTGTAGGACTCACCGTTGCCCCTTTAAAGTCCATCTTGATGGGTGATTCGCAGTCATATGAGGTTGTAAAAAACTTTTTTGACTTTAATGGACTTAACAAATAAATTAAAAGGAAACTTACGGGCTTCAAATAGAAAACTCCATCCTTAACAAAACAGTTTTTACTTTCAGGGCTGTATATTTCAAATTCTCCATTCTGAAACGGAATACATTACGATTTAGTTGGGAAGGCAAGTTGTTAATTTGCACCAATGAAACTGCAAGAAAACAGCGAAAGCTTTTGATCCGGAAAATTTGTCGGAATACGACGCGAATTAAACACAGTAACATATACAGTGCGTCACTGATAGTACTCTCAGCTAAATAAAATGACTTTTTTTACTCCAATTTTGTTTAATAACTACATCCCATCGTACAGTGGGATATATGTGATTAGCAAGGTCTTCTATTTGTTTTAGTTTTTGTATCGACTTTGTACCGCGGTTCAAACGTCTACACCACGGTGGAAATTCAATTGGTTTACAAGGCTGGGTAATACATTTTTTCGCCGCTGTGGATACAAAAATACATAGAAAAGAATTTAAAAACGTGAATATTGCCTTTAAGCCACCGTATGATTACATATGTAACTTTCTCTATACGAATAGAACATTTTTTGACTTTTCCATAGCATGTTAATCGATACTCACACCAAATCCACTTGCCGCCATGACGTTCGTCCATTTGCTGTGATCAAAGTGGGAGAAATCATCGTGGAATACTTGTCGAAGGCCAGCTCTCGTTTCTGCCGACAAGAAACAGTTTTTTCTATCTTATCTTTCATAAAATATAGATCTATGATATGCATATTTTCAGAACGGAACGAAAAAACGGGACATCATGTACAAATCGGCTTCCTGATGCTCCTTAGCTCAGAGAGCACCAGGGCACAGGAGCCTCCCACCGAACCAGCCGCCAGTTAATCAAGGGCATTTTAAATCTACAGTCAGTAAATGTGTCTATTTGACACAGTCTTTGAGCAGTTAATCAGATATATCCTTTATCTTTGGCCAGTCAATCTCTAGGCTACATCGTAACTCGATGAGAAGTAAATGTGGTACATCGTTAACCCTCTATTTTTTTTAGAAAGTCTGGAACAGTTTGTTAAATATGCACAATCCATATATAACAAAAACATGACTAAGATTAGTTTGCAACTTAAGTATATTGAGAAGCGAAGTTTCCGCCTAGATGTTGTTTTTAAGCAATGGTTACAAATCGTAACAGAATATACTTAAATGGTAAAAGAAAAACGTTATTAATGTTTGTTTAGGAATCTGACGTTATGGCTACGTTATAATTATATGATGTTACGTTGAAATGCCGTTGTGAAAGTCGCTGAAACAGATGAAAGTTGTAACACATTTCTTATACAAGTAAACCATGAGCTACGCACTAAAAATCGCAAACCGCTGTGCTGGCGAAACTTCATTCTTGGTTCTCGTTAACTTAAATCCCACCTTCAAATATTACCTGCGGGTGGTTGAGGGGGTTTCCGGTGCCCTGGAGCTCTCTGAGCTAAGGGGTAACAGGAAGTATACTTCTTGTTGTGTTTTGTGGGATGCCAGTGTGGTACAGGGTGGTTTCCTTTGCCAATTCGCGCCGTCATATGAGTGAAATAACCACAATACGGCGTAAAATCTCAATTACACAGACAAAATTAATTACATTACCTTGTAGGGATTGGTGGCTGGCCGAAACAAGGAAGAAAGCCGCGACGAATAGACGGATCATTCTTAGCGAAAATACGAAAGAACACTTTTGTTAATTTTATGCCAGATAAAGGAACCCCAATTCTACTGAATAATTATCATAAATAGGCCATTAAGAAGCAGATGTTTCTTTGCTGTTATCTATCTCCTCTAAATAAGTCAATGTTCATGTCTACGATAAATAATCTAAACACTTTTCTAGGCCAAAAGGGTTTATAATCAACACGCAATTAACCCCGAGTAGGCGTACACAGATATACATTTCAAGACGAGAATTATTCGACAAAAACTATTTCAAGTACTGAAACAAAGTATTGTTTGTCAATGGCTTCTTTACTTCTGTTTTAATAGATTTCCTATCAGTGAAAATACAATTTTGGCTTTTGAATTTTTTACTATACAAACAATCACTCGGATGTCATAGAATGTATTATGCACATCATCCGGAGGTACCATGTTGGCGGAAACTTTTTCACAGCTTTTGGGTAAAAGTGCCTTTATAGCCAGATTCCAGAGTTTCTATTTGTTTTACACTCAGAACACAATTTACTGCTAAACTCAACTTTGTGCATCCAAAGCCATATGTAAATCAATCGACCACTCCATGCATACGGCGGTAAATAGGCATTCCGGCAAACAAAATATACGATTTTCAGACATATTCATACACCTATCACGGCCGAGCTATAAAGTGATAGCAAAATAACGAGAAATCGCGTGAAGATTAGCCGATGGTACGTACAATAGGTTATGGATCAGGGGTGGAAGAAGGATTTTTCATTCAATACATTTTTGGTTTCTTCTCACATTAATGGGTTATTAGTAATTTACCAAAGATCTTAAATGACTTGTACCTTGTGGCCTAGTACTATGACACTCTTAAAGATAATCAAGAGTTAGTAGAAATGATTGATAATCAAATTGAAACATGGCATGGTTTGATTGATTTATTGATTGATTGGTATTTAGCGCCGTACTCAAGGGTATTTCACTTATATGACGGCACTGTATTCCAACAGTAGACAGCGACCCAATACAACCATGAAATGTGAAGTCACTAGTGTTTTTGCTATTGGAAAGATAATGTTCCTCCAGTGTTAAATATGACGGTATGAATATAATCTGAAAACATACTGACTGGCCTTAGCCAAAGGGCTATATGACATGGTTCTATAGTACAAAGTGTTAGACTTCCAACGCAGTATCTAAAGCTTGGGTTCTATTTCCCCTGATTTATGTCGGTCAGTGGCAACTAGCATTTGTATAAAACGGCCCATTGATTCACTTCGGTGACGGATGTTGTATGTAATGACAAGGCATTTTGAATAAAGCTGTAAACGTCATAGAGAGGCTGCTGAAGCTTGAGTTGATTAGTCGACCTATGAAGAAATTCAAACTCTTTTACGTGACTTGATTCTCTTGTTGCATTGGTCTTTTCGGCTTAATGTTATGCTAAATAATTATATTTTATTTCTTCATTTTCTTTGCTGTTACCTGCTAGATGGCGATTATTATTGGCGTGGAATGCACTTAACTTAACATAAAGGATACGTTTATCTACTTGCGATACAAGTGTTGCCTGCAGCGGTAAATATACCGCTAATGGGCTAAAAATGGCCTGTCATTACACTAAAGCCGATACTCGGAGGTGACGGACGGTACTGGAGATAGGCAAAGTTGAATAAGAATGTGGCAACTAGCAAAGAAGACACAGGACACCGCAGAGAATCGCGGTTGGTGGGGCGGTAGCTTCCTTTCCCCTTGGGACCTCCACTATCAGGTAACTGGAAGTCGATTTGTCCTAGGTATTGCCAGTCTTGTTTATTGTCATTGGTGGTGGTATTGTTTTCACCTATTGGGCTAGCACGCCGTCAAATAAGTGAAATAACCTCATGTAGCACGTAAAACCCTGATCAAGCTAACAAACCACAGCGAATCAGCTTCTCGATGCCCTAAGGTCAAGAAGGTTCACAGGAAGCTTTTCCCAACCATCCGCTTAAAGGCAACGTGTCAAATATAATAACAAAACAATAACAAAATATTTGCATCTCATTTATTCAAGAAAGGCGTTAATAATTTTTAAAAGTTATTATTAGTAAGTCCACAGTGTAACAGATCTGATTTTCATGGCAGCCTTGTCGCCATTCCATGTAGGGTACCAGTTGTGTTTGTCCTTCCAGAATTTCTCCATCGAGGTGGCTTGACCTTCAGAGTTGACCCAGGGTTTGGCATGAGGGTAGTTCTTTGGACCGTCTTGGAACCATCCCTTAGTGCCGCCAACAGCTACGTTTAAGATGACATAAAACTGAAAAACATCATGAGGTAAATTGTAAATTGAGACGTTGGAAGGTATTGGTAAATTGATCGGTTGATTGGTGTTTAACGCCGTGCTCTAGAGTTTTCACGTAAATGACGGAGGTGTATTCCAAGAGTTGGCAGCGACTTACACAACCAAATAATGTGAAGCAGTACACTGAAGTTAGCTCTGTTGGAAAGTTATAAGCTGCGGTTACACGGGCATCGAAAATGTGAACTAAACTGAGCCGGCTCTGATCCGCACCAGAGCAGGCTTTTTTTAGTTCGCCAATTAATGGCGGTTTGTGGTTTCACGGCACTTTTGACAGCTCTATCAGCATGCGTCGAGTGAATCTTGGCACACTGCAAGTTAGCAGCTACACAATGGAAAAACGTCACGGCATTCCAAGAAAACGTCACGGCATTCCAAGAACGCCACCTGTAGGTGAACTAAACTGATGAGGATTATTGTTTACCCATCAAATTAGGTGGGTATCCGGATTAGAGCCGACTCAGACCCACAAATTCCTGGCTCTGTATAACCGCGGCTATAATGTTCTTCCGGTGCTGAGCGTGATAGTATGAATGACATTGTGAACGTACTACCCTTAGCCAGAAGGGTGAGGCGATTGGAATTAGTTCAACTGTAATTTCTGGAAGGTCTAATGTGCGTATAGATTAATGTTACATCTAAGACTCACCTCCTGATCAAATGGTGCGTTTTTGGAGCCAGACGCGTAGATATTGTCTCCGCTCAAATAATGGTGGAAAAAGCCATCAGCGGGTGTTGTTGCGTTCAATATAGTGACGTCATCGACGGCCATCCTGAAAAAAGTGGTGACAAATCACAATGTTATTGATTTCCAGTTGAAATGACAAGGGTATCCATTAAAACAAAGTTTGACCCGCTGGTATTTTTCTCGCAATTTTACCAAGAATGTATACTGATTTATTGGGCTTATTATGATTTATGCCAATATCAATTGACCAGCACGTCCAAGACTGCAACGTACAAATCTATGAAATTGAGGTCAATTTAAGAGACCTTTTAAATTGGAAATTAAAATGTTCTTGATATCTAAAGCAAACGTAATTACCAATCTCTACCAGAGTTATCGTTGCTTACATTCTCGTTTAACTTTGTCAACGCCTCAAATTTTTACAAGAATCGTGTAAAAACGTATTTTAACAATATAAGCCAACATTTTAAAGTATAAATTAACTCATTATGAAATGTCAAAGTGTTCTGCAACATAATTATCTTAAACTGCACAAAATTCGGACATTACATTAACTTCTAAATGCGCGCTATATACTAGAGCAAATTTTTTCTTCTATTCGAGTATAAAAAGGTTTTGATAAAAAATTTACCTGCGTAGTAATTCAATGGCAGGCCAATAGATTCACGGAAAAACAAGTTATGTTAGGGATGTTTCCGGTGTCTAGTAATATCGAGTGTGTTTTCTACGAGGTTTTTCTGAAGTTTCCAATAAACACCGGCAATGTAATATCGTCATGTAGTCAAATACCCTAAACGCAAATCAAATAAATAAATGATTGACGCAAAGAATTGTGGGACTATTCAATGAGATACCCAAACTTTGAATAATTTTTGTTACAATACCGTAAATAAGATGCTGTCCAGTCCATGGTATATTTGTGGAAACCTTGGGAATACATTCCTGACGACAGAGTGCTGAAAAATACAAATATATTTTATATCAATGTTGCTCCCGTTTCATAACATTCACCATGATATTTTAAAACCCCATATTAAATAGTTTTTTTAGAGTTGTGTTTATTTGACTGATAACGGCGGGCCACCCACACAGGGTACTAGAAGCAAACACTTACATGATATCAGACAAAGGACAGCATGGTTATGGTAGAGTCCAAGGTATACTTCGAACAAATCTGGCTCTTATTGCCGATTAGTTCTAGCCAAGATGATTTAGTTTTTGAAGCAATTGCACTGCCTAGTAAACTTTTTCGAATTATACAGGGTAAAAAATACAACAAAATTGTTTTTTTGTAAACATTGTGGAAGATAAAATAGGACTGATACAAAACGTCACAGTAACGAAATATTTCGTTTGTACCAACGGAACAGTATTTAACGGAATGTCATTCTGTTCAACGGATACAGTATACTTTGGCAGAAATGTTCTGTTCAAGGAAACCTTTCGTGAACTCTTAAGCAACATTTTGATGAACATAACGAAACAATAAATAAATGACTTTCAAACTTAACTTGTAACTTACTAGTCGTAATTTTGTGGAACAATGGATTTCAAACTTACTGTCCATGCCCGATGGATCTGTGGCCGTGGTTCCAGTCAGTGCCGAAGTGAACGGTGGAATGAACACTGTTAGGTGTCCCACCATCGTAGTGAAGATTACCTGTCAAACAATATGTGTGTTTTGTTTAATCGGGCGAAGCATGCAATTATATTTAGCAAAGGATAACATATATCGACATCAGCTTCGCTTTGGTCCATAGCCTTAAGTGAGTAACTAAACAGTCCATAAATCGCCATATTGCCCTCAACCCGCTGTATTAATTATTTGATTATGCCGAAGGTCGTTTTTAGGGTCTTGGTTCTGTATTCTTAATGAGTAAAACTTATCCATTATGGTTTTCAGGGGAAGTAACTCAAAAAATGTTGATGGCACATATTTTGGTGCGTTCCAATATTGCATAACATGACCAGGAAGGAACACTTGCGGACAATAGGGTGAAATTTAACAAGCCACAACTCTCCTGGAAAGCGGATGGGTGCACGAATCATACACCATCGAGAAAGAATAAAATATTTTTCATTACAATGCTGACAATGCATGTTTAGGTGACCAAGCCAAACTTACTCTTGGAAGTAGTTAAATTACCGAGATTTTGTCCCCATCGTTTATATATGAAGTAACGGTAATCGCTATTAGCGTTAAATATATATTTAAAAAAAACGGTTATTAATACTTTGATTGTTTGTTTGTTAGATTGGGGTTTTACGCCAGACTATTAATTCTTAGACACTGACCTCTAAGTTCAGCCATATCAATTTCTCCAGATCTTGGCCAGCCGCCATATTTACTATCCTTTGGCATCATCCAAATTGCTGAAATAAACAAAATATTCAACTATCTTTACAAAGTAATAAAGCTCGCGGTTTTAAGACAATCTGTATAGTTAGTTATACCGTACATGAGTAAGAGGCTATATTTTCTGAAGAAGAAAAATGTGTGCAATGTGTGACAATGACAAGAATCTCACCACATTCTGCAAATCTACTGATTAAGTTAGGTCACGACGTGGCTCAGTTGGTTGACCGGTGGACGACTGAGTCCCCTTAACTGTACCGGAAATAGGTTCGTACGCTCTTGTCGACCGTAGGTATATGATGGAAGCTTTTCGGTGGCTGCGGAGAGCGCGAGTGGTTTTCACTAGGTTTCTTCCCAGGTTTCCACCATTCTAAGTCGCAAAGTCACCCTTTAAGTGAAATACCCTGGAGTAGTACGTTTAACACCAATCAAATACATTAATTGATTTCAGTGAGTAGAAGATGTCACAAGTAGTATAAGAAGGAGCTTTTAAGGTAACGTAACTCAAGAGTGGTAAAACTTTTCAAACCACCCATCAGTCCAAAGAAGCGGTATAAATTAGTACATCCTTTTAAATCTTATTCGTATACTATGTCATCAGCAACAGAGAACTCTGAAACTGCTCAACCATATAAAATCTAGTCATTTAATTCATCCTTACCCGGCCATAACCAGTCTCCCTCCGGCATCTCGGCCCATATCTCCACTCTCCCGTACCGGATAGAGCCAGTGCTCTTCAGTTTACAAGACATGGCCGGCGGGATGATCCCATTCGTCTTGGCCTCGTGGTGGCATCCATTGTTCCCGGACTGCGTACACTTACCGTATAATTCTAAAAAGAAACGAATTACGGTAAATTAGGTAAATCTATGTTAATAAGTTTTATTTTGCTGCGATGGCCAATCATGAACGCGATATGGTCAAGACAACAAAAAGATCGCAAGCGAACAAATTTTTTGTAAAAAGGTTCAGTAACAATTCATACAATCGTTACGTTTTATCCGTGGAAGTTTTACGACCCAGTCAGTTATGTTTTTTTTTTACAAATTCATATTCATAGTAAGGACACTATTTGTAATGCTCAAAAACATGTTTACTTGGCAGGCTTTACTAGGTTACGTAACGAATTGCAATACACATATGGGTAGCGCTTGTAATATTGATAAGTTGATAAATGATCAGACCTATAACAAAAGCATGACAAAGATGCATTTACAACTCTGGGTATACTGATATTTTATGGTCATAAATCCATCTTTGTCGTATTTTTGGTATGTACCCAGGTTTCTAAATGCCACTTAAACAAGAGATATATAAGACGTTTATCGGGTACGGTTAATTTAAGGACTAATATCAGCTGCTGATAATGCTAACAGTTAATATTTTGTATCACATATGCTCGAATATCGATGTTGAAGTGATGCTCATAGTCCGCACTTGTTTAGAATGTAAGATGTTTAATTTCTTTGAGAAAACGTATTTGTCCTAAACAGCCAACTAAACTGAACGTAATTTGTATTGGTCATGAAAGGGAGGTTTTGTTTAAATTTGTGTATCTTGCAATGACCAATGAGAGTTTACACGGATTTTTGCTAGACATAAGAGGTCTATTATTTGAAGAAGAACTTACTATTTCAAGAAATAAGTTTAATAGTACTTAGTAAGTAATTGAAGAATATTATGTAAGTAAATTATATATTATTCAGAAGTCATTTAAATTATTAACAGGCCAGTTATTATGTATCATTATTTTTTAGATGTATCCTTTGAGTTTATATTTAATCTGCTGTAAAAAATTAATTATATTATTTTTGCGTGTATATTTTGTTAAAATTGACTGTAGGATATTCGATTGCCGGTACGACGTTGTGTGAATTAGGTCTCCGGATTCGATCAGAATGATTCCCAATGACCTAGGTACACTTACTATTGATGTCCAACACACCACTGTGAAGAAAGTCTTCGCTGAACCTGTCTGCTGTCAGGGTCTGAAACAGATACATTATTTGCGACATTTTTTTTATTCCACAATCGAGTTAGTTTTTGGCATTTTGCTTTATCACAGTTGCATGTTTGTTAAATAAGTCACTCGCCCTAGTTCTTGTATGGTAGATCTAGTGCCCACATTACTTTTATAAGTAGCCTTGTCTACGATATTCCGATCGTATTTTCCATTAAAAAGGGTATTGATAAAGATTATCAAAAGGATTAAAGAACATACACATAATGTTTGTTTTATCAAATAATAAAAAAAACTGCCACAAAACGCCAGATAATGCAAGCGACGAGAACTATTTTTAAAAACTCTATTTTGAAACGTTGCTTCGACCATAGACTAACTCTTGAACGCGAAGAAATTTTAAAACTTTTTGGGGATGGAGTGTTTTGAAAAAAAGCAATAAAAGATCCTTTTAGGGAGTTGGGCTGCTCATTCGAAACAATTATCTACTCACATTAAATCACTACTTCGCAGTTTTAAATATTTGATTTAAATTTAAGGCTGTAAACCTCAGGGACCGAGACGCGAAATCAAAACAGCCTCAAATCAGGACAACTGTACAAAAAAAATAAAACGAAATTCAAAACTTATTCTATTATTTTCCATAACTCTTCCTGCCTTGCCTAATTATGGGCGCCCGTCAACAAATTGGTCTGCAGTGTTTAGCTATACCGACCAAAAACCAGAACGCTTCTATTTGTTGTTTGATAGATTGATAGATTGAGAGGGCTTTTATGCCCTATATAAGGTTATTTCACTCATATTACGGCGTACCAGTCCAGTGGATCAACGAAGCCACCATCAACACCGACTCTCACAACATACAACACAACATGGTATATTCCATAACTCATTCAAATCAAATCATTCTCCCTTTCATCGAGTCGTTTGACTCTAAGGTATTGACTGGCCATCTTGTTATTCAGCTAGAAAGAGTTATCTCTCTTCGCTGTTTCTATCAAGTAAGTTAATACGTGATTAGTTGGCACTGCTTCACGATTTTCTCTATCTTTTTCCGCCATTTGCAGACTTCGATTCGAATCGAACTGATTCCATCTGAAGTCTGCAAAAGGGAGAAAAGAAATTGCTTAAGTATTGGAGTTGTACAATCTAATAGGCTGCAAACAGCACGGAGAGATAACTCTGTCTAGGTCAACAACAAGATGGCCAGTCAATACCTTTGAGCCAAAGACTTTACGTTAGGGAGAATTGTTTGATTCTCTTTTTTTGAATGCAGAGAGAGAATGTAATAAAGCTTTAACGGAGATACGGTAAATTACCATTTATTATGTTCAAACTTACCGGTTTCAGATAAAGCACTCCGTCCTTAACAAAACAGTTTCGGCTTTCAGGGCTGTAAATTTGAAATTCCCCATTCTGGATCAATGAAAATAAAATGGACACGCATCAATATTTTGTTGAAGAGGTTTTATACATTTTTGGAGAAATAAAAATTAAATTAAAAAAAAAAGAAATTCCATGCAAGACATATTTTTTTTTGAAACCACAACTCATCCTTAAAGATGTGTTATTCAAGATTTTAGCAGAGATTCGTCGCACACAGCTTTATTAGCTTAATTGACTGGTATTAAACACCGTGTTCGAGGTTATTTCATTATACAGGAGAGCGCTGTATTCTAATAGCAAACAGAGACTCCCACAGAACCACAGACAAGTGAAGTCACTTCAAGTGTTAGCGCAGTTGGAAAGGTCCACCAGTATGACATCTTTGACGTATATGCCAATCTCGTACTATTCCTTATACCGTGTATGAGCAAACCAATTTTTTTACATCTTTCTGGTGTGGCTGATAACCGTCGGATTACATTGCCGCCATATTAGTGAAGTACCATTGACCATGGCGTTGAATGTCACTTATTGTGTAGGAGGAAGCATTTCACCTAGTGAGTACGAAGTGGTGGGGGCAGTTAACCTATTGAATGGAGAGGAACATTTAACCTTGTGAGTTCGGATAGGCACTTTACTTAGTGGGATCGGGCATTGCGCCTAGTGAGTGGTGTGGGGCATTTCAGCTAGGGAATGGGGAGAGGCATCTAAACTTGTGAATGGGAGGGGCAGTGGGGAAGATGCCTAGTGAGTAGAAAGAGTCATTTCACCAAGTGACTAGGGAGAGGCATTTCACCTAGTGAGTAGAGAGAGGCATTTCACCAAGTGAGAAGGGAGGGGCATTTCACATAGTGAGTAGGGAAGGGCATTTCACCTAGTGAGTAGAGAGGGGAATTTCACCTAGTGAGTGGGGAAGGGCACTGAGAGAGGCATTTCACCTAGTGCGTAGAAAAGAGCATTTCACCTATGGTGTAGAGAGGGCATTTCACATATACAGTAGGGAAGGGCATTTCACCTAGTGAGTATAGAGGGGCATTTCACCTAGTAAGTAGGGAGGAGCATTTCACCTAGTAAGTAGGAAGGAGCATTTCACCTAGTAAGTAGGAAGGAGCATTCCACCAAATGAATGGGGTTTGGATCTTTGTCTAACAGATGGGAGGGCATTTCACCGAGTGAGTGGGGTTGGGTTCATTCTCTACTAAGTCCATTTAAGTGCCACATCGGCATGTCTATGTACACTTACTCCAAATCCGCTGGCCGAGATTTCGTTTGTCCATTTGCTGTGATCAAAGTGGGAAAAATCATCGTGGAATACTCGTCGAAGGCCAGCTCTCGTTTCTGCAGACAAGATGTATGTCTTTTGTTTTATTTATATTCACTTTTTGTAGAAATTAAAACATTTATTTCGTCGTTGTAATTTCCATTAATTATTCCCTTGTCCACAACAGAGAGTTTTTTCATGTCGGCAATCTTCGGCCATTTCCGTACCGATAATAACCTCGACTGCAGAGGGGGTCATTTTGGGGAAGGGAAATAACTCATGTAGACCTTCTTATAACAGGTTAAAGGTGAAAAAAAAAACGTTCTATTTTAGTGTGATTTTAGTTACAAAAAGAGTTGGATTCATCTGTTTTATTTTATATATCCGCGAAGTGCTTTGGTTCGGTTTTGCTCATGCGTACAAAACATCCGGCATCAATTACACGTTTTGATCAGTATTCCACGATTGACATCGGAGGTGTAGATTTCGGAGACGAAAGGATCCCGAAGCAGCCTCGGCAAGTTTCGACATGAGGGTAATTGTGTATGACAAATCTTGTAAACGATGCCTTTCAATACGTTAAAGTAACATACGCACTCAAAAGTTCTGAATTTTGCACTATCACAGAATCCCATGAACAATTGATATTTTTCTCAAGAAGTTCAAATTAGAGGCTTTCCAATAATTCCAACATCAAATTTGTAGGTTGAAGGCGAGTTTTATAATAACTAAAAAACTAAAAATTGAATTTTCTGTCAGAATATTATTATGTGGATATGTCAATCAGCTGCCATAACTTAGCCACCCTAAGATGTACCGACGCTACACCAAGTCAAACGTTAATTAGCCCCGCCCCCATCCACTATTCAAAATCTT
>JAVFBZ010203225.1:0-13628 GCA_032466195.1 Katharina tunicata
GCTTCTTCCCAGCTACCCAAACTTCTTCCTAGCTTCCCAAGCTTCTTCCCAGCTACCCAAACTTCTTCCTAGCTTCCCAAACTTCTTCCCAGCTACCCAAACTTCTTCCTAGCTTCCCAAGCTTCTTCCCAGCTACCCAAACTTCTTCCTAGCTTCCCAAGCTTCTTCCCAGCTACCCAAACTTCTTCCTAGCTTCCTAAACTTCTTCCCAGCTACCCAAACTTCTTCCTAGCTTCCCAAGCTTCTTCCCAGCTACCCAAACTTTTTCAATATCCCTGAATATTGGAACGTTGAATATTGTACATAATATCTTAGCCTTCGCAGGGATGGAATGTTGGGTGTATAGTAATATTCCCTTTGTCCCTCAATAACATGTACGATAATTAGATATAGCCGTATTTATAATGGATATAGTCGGACAAATTCCAAGACAACAGTTGTTGCATTTGCTTTCAAACATTAAATTGAATTAATCAGCATGAACTGTTAAGAACTTAAGAGTAAAGTTTCTATGTAATTAATGAGACAGTTTACATTGTTCATTATACGTGAAAACTCGGCTCTAAAATATCTAACAAGAAAAGCCTTAGAAAAGCACATTTTTCAATTAAAACAAAGCTGACATTAAAACAAATCATCTCAACAGTACATTATTCAAATAAAAAATTATGAGCATTAACAATAAATGCACTGGCAATTGTTTTGGGCTGTTTTGTTTGTTTGGGGTTTTTTTCATGCATTTTCTTTCAGACATTGATTGATTCCTTTTAATTATTTCACTCAATCAAAGTAATGGATCCAAATGGGAAAAGGAAATCACTTGTATTGTTTGTTTGATTGGGATATTATGCCATACTCAAGGTTATTTCACTTATATGACAGCATGCCAGCCCAATCGGTGAAAGAAACCACTGTAAATGATGCTGGAAACTTGCAAGACAGAACAAAACATTACATAACAAAACAGGACACCACTACAAATATCCGCCTCCTGTGCCCCTTAGCTCAGAGAGAACCACGGCAGAGGAGACTCCCACCCAACCACCCACGAAATCACTTGAATCAATCAACAAGAACAACAAAAGAGAACGAGACTGCACAGGCTGTGTAAGTCTACAGTTACTACAAGTTTTGCAGTTTCACAAGATGCAAACTGGAGCAATAGGAACGCCAGCCTAAACCAAGGATTTAGAAATGTAAAATTTAAAATGATAAGAGTATTGATTGTTTATTCAAAAGATTCAATGGAATGGTTCTAAAAAAAATAATATGCTGGCAGTTGATGTTTATGTGCCATGCAAGGTACGACGAGAGCGTTGAGGTCCCTCAAGTTCAATATGCTTTCTCCATGGTGGCTCAGGAATTGTCTTGAGTATATATATAAAAAGAAAAAGAAAACTGTGACGAAACCTCGTAAAAACTGCTCCCGCGATTGCCGAAGTTAGTTTGTAGAGGCAGGAGGAAATGTTGTGTTGTCCAGACGGTCATGTTTTGCGTTCTGCATCGTCTTTGTAGTTCACCTTACGCCCCCATTTTTTTCCTTTACTTATTGGAGTTAAACCCGTAAACTGATTGAAAGAAACTTAACTACAGCACACAAAACCAAAGAAACAATCCAAAAACAAAATATAAAATATTTTTAAAAATACTGACCTTTAGCCGAAGACAACAACCCACTGGACCCTGGGGATCCATCTGCGTTTCTGTTCTTTGGGGAAGGTATAGGACGTCTGATTGGCTGAATATCCTGGGCCGAGCTTGTTGTGGTAGCTGAAGTGTTTTCACCTACGAGTACAAAGAGCATTGCATTAGTTTATGCTAATCAAAGTAAGTTTAGGGAGATGCTAATATATTGTTTCACGTTTTATAAATTAATATATTGAAACCAGAAATTATATTAGGATTTTCAGAAATTGTTGCTAAAACAAAACCCCTTACCATCTGTAATTTAAATTTGATTAATGACATTTTAAGAAACTGATTGTTGAAAATACTGACCTGTTATCACACTTTTAGCTTTTACAGCCACCACAGGAGGTATCTCGGATTCATCTATGGCTTTACCAGCTTTCGCTTTCCTCAGCATATCTTCTAAAGTCTGGGCACAAAGATAGTACAATCAAAAACAACAATAATTGTTAGCCTTTTAAGATTACCCTAAATCCTCAACAAATTGAACCTCTAAGGGCACAAACTTTAAATAAGTTATTGAATGTTAAAGTGTGAATTTGAAACTAAAACTGACATTTTCTGGTAATTTAAAGTCTGAACTTCATAAAACTTTCAAAATTCAATGTCTACACTTCTTACCCTTTACATAAAATGTAGTTTTATAAGTTGTAAAGGGGGTCGAATTTGCCGAGCATTAAAGGTAGTTCAGTTTTATGGGATAACTAAGAAATATACTATTGCTAGGCTTATTTATGAAAATCATTTAATTAACGGTAGTCAATCTTCTGTCATTAAATAAGCATCCATATTTCATTCTCATTCTAGGAACGTTAGTTAGTTACAGTTTTAGAATCTAGCTATTGAAAGTGAAACTGAACAAATGTGCACTGACTTGTTTCATACACAAAAATCTACTGTTTTAAATAAAATGATAAGAAGAAGCTGATCCTTCAGTATGACAGCAAGAATGTCAACCCTTAACATACTGCACTTAATTAGCCAGAGGGTGTGAGAATAAAGCAGAGTATTAAATATTTAATTCCGGATATTGGGAGGTTAACTATTGAATTTATCAAAAGTTGTGTTTGGTATTATTTTGTAAGTTTATTTATTTCATTAGTGTTTTAGCATTAAACTCAAGGGTATTTCACTTATATGAAGAGCATGGAAGGCTGGTGACCTGTGGGAAAGCCTTGTAAATATCACCACATGGTCTCCAGAGCAGCCAACAATATCCACTATGTACAAGTACCCTTTTTTCGCAAGAGATGTCTGCTGACCAAATATTGGATCACAGATCTAAGCATATTGCCCTTTTGTACACTAAATACTTAATTATTATGGAGCCACCAATAACTACTAGGCTTAACAAGTAGGTCACTTTTAAGGTAGATACTATGGATGACATCTATTTACCCTATAGATATCCGATAAACAAGATCTAAATAGCAGTAAAAGAAAAAAGTGCAATGGTGAAGTTTACAAATTTCAAACTTATCACTAAAATTATCACAATTGTTGAAAGGTCTACAAAACACTACTGACAGTACCTTTTGCCCTCTGTCAAGTCGTCTTGTTTTAGAGGTGTCGTTATTAGCTTTAGCATTATCCACTGCCTCGTTGTACATTGTTAAGCGATCCTGTAGTCGAATGATAATATCGGTGCCAGGTTTACCATACTCCGCTGGGGCAATACCAGCTGGGGCGGGAGCATCAATCAACTCCTCTATACCAGATGCTGTCAAATTTTCAAGCTCTGCCTGTAAATACATAACGGAAAACGCAATCAAATAGTTACTAAAAATAAATAATTTGTTTTTCTTGTTCATTTGTTTTCTTGTACTACTTAATAAAATGTCATTTCACGAATTACTGCAAGTTACATATCATTATATTATTTGTGGAAACATTGTAATTTTTTAATTATAAAGTTTTTGCAAGAAAAGTAGACTGTCAGATGGTTACCAGGTATAAGATTGATTGGGGTTTTTTGCCGTACTTAAGGTAATTTCACTTATATGATGGCGTGCCAGCCCAAGGGGTGAAGGAAACAGCTAGGAGAGCACCAGGGCACAGGAGGCACCATCCAACCACCTGCACCAGGTATAACAGTAGCTCAATAAAGGGGGCTGTGTCACTGTTAATTTTATTGCATGTTGGATCGATGAACCTTCTTCAATCTGAAAAATAATAGTTGAAGGCTCTGACTTATCAACCTAAGTGTATGCGCTTAGTCATGTTAGTTTACAGTAGCTGAGAATATCATGGTGCGGTTTTACGAGGTTTGTTCTCTTTTTTTCTTCCTTCCTTCCTCCATACACAGGCAATGCAAAGATGTCATATAAATAAAATACCCTTTCAGTGAAACATTCGACATCAACCGAATAAAAAATAAGGAAATAACGGAATTAATTAATCTCACCAGTAGATCTGGGTCATCTGTGTCAGACAAGTCCTCGTCATCAAAGTCGTCCATGTTGGAGTTAGCAAACTGCTCCAGAGAAGATAAATCCAGCATTTCTGTCAGAAGAATGCAGGAAATATATTATTTATACGTGTATATTACTAAGCTTTGAATTTGTGTATGCATAAAATTTTCCTAAGATTAAATTTAAGTGACCTCGAAAGAAATTCGGTACGCTATGTCTATTCTAAAAACTTTTACACTAAGCATTAAGCAATAAATGAAATTTTAATGGCCAACGAAGTGGTTGAACAGTTAAATTATAGACTAGAAGATAGATTAAATGGTGTTTAACGCAGTGCTCAAGGGAATTTCACTTAATGACAGTAGGCGGCAACTTTAAACACAACCAAAAAATGTGAAGTCACTTAAGTGTTATTGCTGTTGGAAATATAATGTTCCTGCATTGCTAAGTATGACAGGATGAATTTTATCTGGAAACACACTGCTCTTTGCATGACTAGAAGAAACAATTTGTAACCTCAGATTATCTCAATTCAATTATTATGAGTCCGCTCCCTCAGTTTTGTTTCTACCAATGTAATGAACTTACGTTGTTTTGGTTTAGCTGCAGCAGCTGGTTGTGGTGGATCCATTCCCTGAAGCATGGCCAGTTCAGCTTCTAAGTCTGCATCATTCTCAACATCTCCATACAAGTCATTCTCCATCTGAGACATGTCGGAGTAACCCCCGGACCCTAACCCCATCTACAACAATTGAACGTGAATTCATATGACCACATCACCAGTCATGATACAGAGACAAGTATTGTACATGCGAGTGGATAGTCGTCTGGTGATGTTGCTTTTAATGACTGGGTTCATTGAGAAGCAAATTTACAGTTACAGGAAATAATTTACATGTAAAACAGATTGACTGATTAGTCTCCCTCTGTACAGCTAAATATATCTGTTCATTAGTATCCATCTCAAACTCATGATTGTTAGCGACAAAGATTAACTGAATGATTGGGGTTTCATGCCATACTTAAGGTTATCCACTCATATGACGTAGTGTGAAGGAAACCCCCTTAATGATACTGGCAACAGAAAACATGGACAAGGACAGAGAGGACTTAAAACAGATAGTCACAGCAAATCAGCCTCCTGGTCATTGCCCCTTAGCTCAAGAGGCCACCAGGCCACAGGAAGTTCACACCAGCCACCCATGGCCATAAAAGGTAGCATGTAGGATATCATTAAAGGTTATCCAAAGCGAGCCTGTTTAATACGATGAATATTTCTCATTTTGACGTCATCGCCACTTTAAGTTGAAGATTGCACTTGGTTTTCTGTTCAAAATCAATAAGTAAAAGCGAAACATGGAACCTGTTTTACAAGGTTCTACTACATGTATCTCGTGAAAATCAACAGGAATGATTGAAATTGTTCATGAGTTTACAAAAGATGACAAAGTCTGCAGCATATTGATGGTCCAAAAAAGCTGCTTGGTCTTTACAGAACCCTTAAATTAACTATTATAAAGCTGTTTTCAGATAGCACTGCTGTAGCCTGGATATTCAGACCTAGATTGCTGCCTTTTGTGATTCACCAGAGATGACACTGAAAACTTGACAGGTTAGACCACTTAAAAAGTGAAGTCAGGACACTTTTACAGCTTCACTTTGGTGAGAAGAAAAAAAACAAAAACAGTACTTAGATTCAAAATTTTGGACATTAGTCATATTACTGTCTTAAATATTACGTTTTTGTTTAATTTTCGTTGCCGATCCTTTCAATATAAGTCCTTGTTATTATTAAATCAATAGACCACCAAATATGTTTCTACTCATGAATTTCAATTTATTTAGAACTGAGGATTAAGTTCTAGGGTATTAACTTCCAGTTTTTTTACTGCCACAGATTTGGCATTAACTATTGTTACACATTAATTATTTAACATAGATGTGAGTAAACATGATGTTGTTGTTGTATGCATCAGTCATATTAGTTGTCATGTGCATTTGACAAATCAATATTAACCTGCTGCATTAAAGCCGCGCCTTTCCTCTGAGGAGGGTTCGGACTAGGTGTCTTCTGCTTCTTCCCAAACATAGTCACTGTCTTTCTCTTTTGCTCTTGAAAGTGAAGTTCAAAACTCAGCACAAATTATTAACTGTCATACGGTTTATCTATCAAAATAAAACATCATCAGCGAAGACATTTTCGCACACTTCCGTCTATCAAAATCAATATCTCGTATTATCCCGTGAAAAATAGACGAGATATTACGAGAGTCGGAAAGTAGGTCAAATTTGTAGCAAAGCGCCGCCATTTTCGTTACAAAACTGAAAACGTTTTGCTGTTTGGTGAGTATTCTTTGAAAGTTTCTTCCGGTTTTGAAAGCATTTATCTTTACTTAGGCGTATTTCATTTTTTAAAGTGTCTGCCGTTCTTATCGGCCAGTCTGGCGTCTCAGCTAGTTCGCTGTTGGCTATTTTCTTTGTTGTCATTGGTGGGTTAAACTGATTGGTGGCTGCATACATGTCTGAAATTATTGGTTCTAAACTCACACATTCTCAACGTTGATTAGTTCGCAGGTTTTACGGTTCTCAGTTGGCTGCCTGTCAATGAAATTGCACCGGCTACACATTACTACACACAAATGACCATTCTGAATGTTCTCGAATGTTTATCAGTTTGTTTTTGCAACGAAAATGAATAATTATCAAAAAAAAAAAAATCTCCATCTTGACTTCCCACAACAGTACTTATGTTAATTGCTGACAATAGCAACATTTTGAAAATCAGCATTTTTGCAAATGTGTTAAAAATTATAGATCTATATAAAATTCCATATTTATCATTCCTTACGGGTATTTTCTTGTGTTACATATTTTTAAAATTAGTCTATTTTAAAACATATATATTTACAATGAATCTGGAAACTGGAAACATGACAACCTACAGTGATAGGTTAACTTAGACCAGGTTAACTTAGACCACTTTAAAATTGTAGTCAGGACACTTCTACAGCTTGACTTTGGTGAGAAGAAGAAAAAACTCAAACAGTAATTAGATTCAATATTTAGGATATTATTTCCTTAAATAGTACGTTTTTCTTTTCTTTTCTTGACATTTGAAAGCTTAAATACAGCATCAAAGAAAGTCTATGAGCGCATGTTCCAGAAACAATAGCAACTTTTTGAAAATCATTATTTTGCAAATGTGTTTAAAATTATAGACTTATAGACATCTTGACTTCCCACAACAGTACTTATGTTAATTGCTGACAATAGCAACATTTTGAAAATCAGCATTTTTGCAAATGTGTTAAAAATTATAGATCTATATAAAATTCCATATTTATCATTCCTTACGGGTATTTTCTTGTGTTACATATTTTTAAAATTAGTCTATTTTAAAACATATATATTTACAATGAATCTGGAAACTGGAAACATGACAACCTACAGTGATAGGTTAACTTAGACCAGGTTAACTTAGACCACTTTAAAATTGTAGTCAGGACACTTCTACAGCTTGACTTTGGTGAGAAGAAGAAAAAACTCAAACAGTAATTAGATTCAATATTTAGGATATTATTTCCTTAAATAGTACGTTTTTCTTTTCTTTTCTTGACATTTGAAAGCTTAAATACAGCATCAAAGAAAGTCTATGAGCGCATGTTCCAGAAACAATAGCAACTTTTTGAAAATCATTATTTTGCAAATGTGTTTAAAATTATAGACTTAAATAAAATTGCATAAGCTTATTTATCAATCATTCCTATGGTATTTTCTTGGGTTTATACATATGATATATAAAATATTTACAATGATTCTATATGACACATTTGGTATAGAAACAAATATGCATTCGATGCAAAATAATAAAAAAATATAACCATTAAAAGGGTTATTCATCACTTATGCCAATCATTGAAGGAATCCCTGATATTCCACACTCATATAAATAACAAACAATTGCTGTCCACCAGGTTATAAATCCAGATATTGTTTCTGTGATCATGAATTCTGTAAGAAACTTGTCTAAAGTGTAATCTGGCTACGACTATGTTGCAAGACCTCAATTTCATTGTGTCCAATATGTTTTGTATTTGCATCTTATGATATCATTGTAGCTTGTTTAAATCAAGGGTTGGGCGAAAGCTTTCTGTGCCCTGGACGTGACTTCATAAAACCTATACAATTTGTTTTTGTTGTAAATGACGTTGTCCTGGTTTAAACTTTCTTTTGGATGACTTCAATTACGAAGAAATATTTTTGTATGAATTTTTATTAAACTACACCCTGGTGCTCTCTGAACTAAGGGACATCATGAAGCTGATTTGTTGTGGTGTCCTCTCTCAAGTCCTGTCTTCCTGTGATGTCTGCGTCTGCTGCCAGTGTCTATGACAGTGCATTTCTTCATCTATTGGGTTGGAACGCCGTCATATGAGTTAAAAAACCTGAAGTACAGCATAAACCCTCAACAAACAACCAATGGAAATTAGCCAGTAATAATATTCAAATCTAAAAAGACATTGGAAGTACATGCATATAAGTAAAATAAACTTAAGTACTATGTAAAACCCCAATCAATCAATTCTTTGTTTGTAAAATGTAAATTAATAGTAAACAAGCTTAATTTTCTGGAAAGGGCTTAAGGTTTTTTTGATTGAATTTTGTCCTTTTATTATTGTTTTAAGATGATCAATAAATGGCGTACATGTAGAACCATATGATAAACATGTATCTAAACCTTATATCAGGCAATGTTGGTGGTTGGACAAGAGTTCCTGTGCGCTGTAAGCTGAAGGCATCAGAAAGATGATCTGTTGTGGTAGTGTTTTTTTCATCATCTGGTTGTCCTTGATAGTTGTCCATGTTGTGAGTTGTTTCTTTCACTTATTGGACTAGCATGTCAGCAATGATCATTTGTGTGAAATGGTCTTAAGAACAGTGTCTAACTCCAATCAACCAAATGAAGTTACAAACTGTTTTACTACATGTATGAGAAATAGGAGGAGAGAATGATCTGTGAACATCATACATGGATTGTTTTATGTTTCAGATTATCTCCTTTAGCAGTCCAGGATGGCGAGTCAGGAAGCAGCCTTTCAGTCTCCGTCTCAGCAGTCATCGCTTCCCACAGAATCAGCCATATTGCTGGGAGGCTTCTGGAATAAAGTCTCCAGCGAAATCAATGAAATGAATCTCGTAAGAACAATTGTCAAGCGATTATTAATTTTTTAAAGAATTTGTTTTTTCACTCTTATCATGATATGGCGGCGTCATAGTAACTGTGTGAGGAAATTTGCAAACGCTGTGTGACTGAGGCAGGACCTGTGTACATGTTGGATACATGTATATATATAGAATTTCTAGATAAAAAAGACACCATTTCGGTGTTCCTGTGTCAGTGCTTACGTAGAGAAAGATTCACAGCCTTTACCTGGATAAAAATTTGCTAGTTCTACCGTGAGCCTCTGTAGCTCAGTCGGTTAGAGCATTGGCCCTGTTAGCCAGAGACCCGAGTTCGAATCCCGGCGGAGGAAAGCAAAATTTTCTTTCTCTACATTTGTACAATAAATATATAAGCAAAATTTTTTTTCTCTACATTAATACAAAAATATATCAATACATAACATGTAGGTGCGACTTGCAGACAACTATTTTACATCTCAAGTGTTGCCCTCTAAGCGATGTCGGTATATGTAGCATATATTTGCATTCATGTGATAAATTTTGCATTTTGTTCCATAGATTTCTAACATTTCCTATATAACCTTCTCTATTTTTTTTTCTCTATTACCAGTCTAGCTTCAAAACCCACGAGCTTCCTTTAGCCAGAATTAAGAAGATAATGAAACTTGATGAAGATGTCAAGGTAAGTGAGTTAGTCACAGTAATAAACTGCTTAATATAGCTGAAAAAGCCTGTTATATAATAGTGGCTTTAATAGCAACCTGTAAAAAATGTATACATTTTGAATGCGACTATACATATCCACTGTTTTGCAAGAACTCTTAGCAAGATTTAACTACAGGATTACCGGACTGTCCCTGGCATCTCAATAAAGATGACATCACAACTAAGAAATTACATCCCTTTTGCTTTCATGATACAATTGTCAGGGATAAGACATTTACACTAAAAACAAGATTGTCCTGAAAATTTCCAAAATTGAAACAATGTCTTAACTACAAGCTGGAAAAAGTTGTGTCTGACAAAAAACATTTGAAAAATTGATATTTCATGCTCTTACAAGGGTTTGCAGTGAAAGTCATCTCAACTGTGTAACGTTTATATTCTTATGTTACAGATGATAAGTGCAGAAGCTCCCGTGCTGTTTGCAAAAGCAGCAGAGATTTTTATTAGTGAACTGTCCCTTAGAGCCTGGGTCCACACGGAGGATAACAAAAGAAGAACATTACAGGTATAGATTGAAAGACAATGAGACAATAGTTTTGACTGGGTGCATCGTGGTATGTTTATTTTCATTTTCCAAAAGTAGACCAACAGGACTAGGGCCTGAGCCGTGGCTCAGTGGTTAGCTTGCTGACTGTATATCCTCCTGCAATGTACCACACGGGTTCTAGTCTCCCAGTGGACCTGAAGTATATGAGGGAGTCACACGAGGTGACTTCGGCAATCGCGGGGGCGTTTTTTACGAGGTTTCCTCCCGAGTTTCCGCCGTATTGAGTAGAATAGAATAGAACAGGAGCCCAGTTATTTTACAAATCATACATGTCCAACATTTTACATACAGTCCTTTAAAAAGTAGCTTTGGAGACCTAGGATTTCTTCTAATCTGGGGTTGTACGATTGCATCCCTTTTCACAGTGATAATAGGGAGAAAAACTGCCACCAAACTAATGCTGTCTACTCTTGCATAATAGTGTTAAAATGGGTCCCTAAAGACTGTTTATTCTTTTATTTCACTTTTTTTTTTTATTTCAATGCTTTATGGAGTTGATAAGAAGGATCAGAAGGTCAATTATATACATTGGTGTGGTGACTATGTTGGTCTCTGAATGATCCTGACAAGATCAGTTTCTCCCAGTTAGCTCTCTTGAAGTTTACACGACAAAGTTGATCAACTTCCATATATTTATCTGATCCAAACTAAACTCTACTTTCTGTTCCACTTAAGAGTCTAGTAACATAATAATGGGATGTTTTTTTTTTCTGACAGAGAAACGATATAGCGATGGCCATTTCCAAGTTTGACCAGTTTGATTTCCTTATTGATATTGTACCCAGAGAAGAATTAAAGCCAGCAAAGAGACCGGTCAGTTAAGTTATCACCAAGCCTATTTAACAGATTATGAGTCAAGAATGTTGTGACAAAAAATTTCCAGAAAAGTAGTTCTGGCCGAGTACTTTTGTTACCTAATTGAAATTCGCATCTTAAAAAAGTTTTCAGATAGTCTAATTAAAGACCAACTAGATGCCAACTTTCTATTATTGCTTATTTAAATTTGTTAACCAAAGATTTAAGAAATAGAAAGTATCAACATTGGAAATATAAATTTTCTCCTTCAATCTGGGTTTTACTCAATTTACTAATTATCTAACTGTACAGTGGCTCACCTTGGTAGCGCATTAGACTATTGGGCATCCTTCGATATACTGGTTACACGTTATAGCTACGAGCCAGCTTGTTGACATAGATGAACAAGCACATTTTTGTGGGTAATATTCAGATAATAAAAAAAATACATTATTTCAGTGTCACGGTGTCAGTGCTTACCGTAGAGAAAGATTCGCAGCCTCTACGTGGATAAAAATTTGGTTGTTCTACCATGAGCCTCTGTAGCCCAGTTTGACTCCCAATGGAGGCAAGCAAAATTGTCCTTCTCTATATTTATAACAATAAATGTCTATAAAGTGAGTTTCCTTTAGCTGTGGAGGCTTCTTCAAGGGTTTCCACCATGCACTTGCAACAAAAGTCACCATAGAAGTGGAATACCATTGAGTACCAACAATAAGTGAATAAAGTGATTATCTGTTTGCAGGATGAAAACCCCCGGACAACCTCTATGATGGCTGACCAAGTCCAATACTATTTCCAGTTGGCACAACAAGCCACTGGAAACCTTCAGCAGCAGGGGACACAAGGAGCAGTCCAAACTACAGCGGCACAACCTACAGTGGCACAAACCACACAGGTCGTCTCGCAACCTCAACAGGCACAGATAACCACACAAGCTCTCACAAACCAGTTACAGGTCCAAGGTACGTGTCTAGAAAGGATAGTACATATTGTAACATCCACTGAAGATTGCAAGGAGGCCAATAATATTATACCCACACTTAACACAGCATATTTAAATATATATTGTTTGACATCTAATTACTGAATAAAAGTTCCATTCTCACCAGTATTTTTGACATAACTATTACACTTTCGAACAATTATAGCTATTTAGAAAGCTTTGACTTATTGATCGTTTTCTGTACTTTCAGCAGGTCAGCAGATTTTACAGCAACCCTTCCCGTTACAGCTTGGTCAGGGGGGACAACTGGTAACATAATTTATCTACTTGTCAAAAAATGTTTAACAGTGATTTCAACATTGAGTTTTCAAAAAGCTGTCAGTTTTTAAATATTATATTACTTCCAGGAATTGTATAATATAGTACTTAACAATGTAGGTAGTGTTAGTCCTCAGCCAAATTAAGAAAGTATAACTACAATTTTACAGGATTTGTTTGGCATATTAAATTTAAATCATCCAGTGGCATAAAATACATGTAAGTAAAACGACTTTAAAAAGAAGTTTAAGAAATAAGTAAATCATAATTAAATCCAAATAATTGGTTGGTTGATTAGGATTTTACGCCGTACTTAAGGTTATTTCACTTATATGAAGGCATGCCAGCCCAATATGCCCAATGGGTGAAGGAAACCTCCCTAAGAGACAATGAAAACGCCGCAATACATTTACAGATCACCAATTGGCCCAAGTTCTTTTTTTTTTTTTTATAACAAAATGACCCTTCACCATTGTACTTTGTCCAGGCCACCCAAGCTCAACCACAGGTCATCCAGGTCCAAGCTCCCATAGTGGGGCAACAGCAACAACAACAAACTCAGCAACAACAGCAGCAGCTTCAGTTACAACAAAATCAGCAGGTACAACAGTTACAGCAGGCTACACAGGTGTTCCAACAAGTCATTACGCCATCAGGGGAAGTCCAAAATGTACCGGTGAGTAATAAGAACTGTCACATTTGTATCTGATGCTGATTCTCTCACACGACCATAGTGTTTTTTTCTTGGGAAAATATTCTGATAAGAGTTCATAAAGTTTAAGAAAGTCACGAAACTTGAGTTAGTAAGAACTTGTTTATATAAATGATATCGCGGTTTCAGTATAGATTCTTGGAATCATGAAAGTTAACACAGAAGATCTCACAGAAGCCACTGAGCTTGACCTAGCTTTCCAAATATGGAACTCGTCTTTTTCGTCAGACTTCCATATTTGGAAAACTAGGTCAAGCTCAGTGGCTTCTGTGAGATCTGTCATAGCTATTCAAAATGGCC
>JAVFBZ010203236.1:0-13628 GCA_032466195.1 Katharina tunicata
TAATAACGTTGTTACAATAACGAACTCATGAAAATCCAGAAGTGTCTTATTGAAATAAGTTGTTACAATAAGATACTTTTTTCAATACGAGTGTGTGTTATTGTAATAAATTTATAACAAAAGCCCACTTTAAGAGATTGCTATTGTTACATTATTACAATAGCAGTTGTTACAAAGCACCTTTTGATAATATCCATGACGTTAACGGATTTGGACTAAACTGACGTCTAATATTTTAGTTGTGCTACTGGCACTGCTTAGTGTTAAGAAGTTTAGTGTGGGATTAAGCTTATGGCACGAAATTAAGCATTTTTTTCTTTTTTTTTTAAATCTTATGTCATGTAAAGGGTTTGTCTCAGTATAATGTAATGTAATGTAATATGTTCTGTGTAAAAAATATCATGTACTACATTATAATTGACTGGTGGTTGACTAAAGCCTCCAGTTGACCTGGTCCTGGCATATCTATGGGGTATCAGGAAGCTAGTTTGCTGCCAGGTTTTTTTTGTCTTGTCACTGTCCTTTCCTGTCTTTGTTGTTGCCGGTGACGTCAAGGTTGATTTTGCCAACCGTTTGACTGACACTTGGCACATAGGCAGGATGTCCATGAGTATGGCGTACCAAGTAATCAATCAATTAACTCATATTAGTATTTCGGGTAATGTAACCTGTTTAGTGTCCTGATTTCATGCAATGTAACATGTTCTGTATAACACATTGTCATTTAGTACATTATAGTTTCGTGTAATTTAACCTGTTTTGTATTGTGTGATGTTATTTAATGTGCAAATGTAATGTCGTGTATTTTAATATGCTTCTGTATAAAACAATGTCATGTAGTACATCAAATTTTCGTGAAACGTAACCTCCTTCGATGTACCGCACGGGTTCGAATCTACCAGTGGACCTGAGGTATATTAGGCAGTCACACAAAGTGACTTCGGCAATCGCGGGGGCGGATTTTACTAGGTTTCCTCTCGGTTTTCCGCCGTATTGAGTAGAGTAGATTAAGAAGTGGAGAATCCGTCGTCATATAAATGAAATACCGTTGAGTACGACGTTAAACACAAATCAAACAAACAAACAAACAACCAAATGCAACAAAGGCTGTTGAAACCATCTATTGCGAAATGCAATAACAATATGTAAAATCAAAACGTGTTTTAATGTCGTTTTCCTCAGTGATGGAAATCCTGATATTTCATCAACATTAGGATAATAAAGACGTATTAAAACATCCTAGAACTGAATGTATTTTCATTGATAACAATATCAAAAAATTATCAAAGATCCACTTGATGACACTGAAATTGCCTTCTGGAAATCGGTCATTTAAGCCTTTATTGGGGTTCGAACGAATTTTTGTTGTCGGCTGAGAACCCCCTGCCACTTTCGGTATGTTTCGTTAAGCAGTTTTGTGCTATGGAGAAAAGCCAGTGCCATTCAGTGTTTCTCGAAAAGAGAAAAAAAAAACAATAGGATGAGAAAAAATGATCAATTTGATTTTCAATCAAGAAAGGACATAGTTTTCTACCTTTATTACAAGGATTAATTCCGTTTTAATGAAATGGCTGATGGTGATATAATTTGGATAATAATTGTTCAGGAATAGCCTTTCAGTGACTCCAGGTAAATTGATTCTGACATGTTGCTTACCAGAATTAAGTATTACATTGATGTTGGTCAATAGTGTGACATTATTGAATGAACTATTTTAAAATAGGGCAATGCATTTTACAGAACAAACATGTTAGAATTCAACCTGAATTATATTCACCTATTACAGTATATTTATCTATACATGCATGTCTCCAAAGGGAGTGGAACGCGGGTTCTTTCACAAAAATATATCTGGAACGAGCACGTACCACTGGACACCAGATTCCCAAGGTCGCACAAAGTTATGATTTTGCCTACTCAAGAATCACACGAGATTTTTGTTTTGTTAAGCTTTATTCAAATGGGAGCAGTAAGCAGAGCCACAATAAATAATTTGCATGGTACATATATTTTGGTGCAGTGCAAGTAAAGACAAGGGTGTAGGTAACATTAGTTCAAAACTGGATCATACGAACATATACTTTGTACAAATAAGCTGCGTGGGGATTTGATTTTATCATTACATTGGTTGTTTGGAGAGAGAACAAAAATATATATAAAAGTAAATGTATTAACAGATTAGCAGCAGATGCATAGACTGAGTTTTTGCATATCTAGACTTATTTGCTGGACATATTAAGAGTATTACATGTGTCTACAGAGTTTTTATTTAAGATAGTATTGATCGGATAATTATGCAGGTCAGGCAAATCGATTGGTTGCTTTAATGATGGTGCAACATAAGCAGGCTATGGTATTATTTAGCTGTACTGTTAATGAGGAATCCCCGTACATTAAGATAAATGGAGATACCGTTCTAGTGTGTCCAATCGCAGAAATGTCATCAAGCATACGCTGCCTTTGATCATTATAGAATGGGCAGTGTAACAAGTACACGAGTTATACGTAATATTTCTCAACAGGTCAAATTTAGAATATTTTATTAACGTTTTAAAAGTTTATTAGTACGCGAAAATAGACCAAATCAGAAAGTCCAGTTGATCCTGTTAACATATTACGGCTTCATTATACTGTGATCAGTTTAAAAAAATGCAAAACGTATATGTTTTAATCTGAGAATTTGATATAACAAATAGCCACAACAGTCAATGCCAAATCTATTTTCATGGAACTAAATTCGCATTGGTTGAGTTGTCTGTAACATTAAGGGGGCAATATGTTATAGTTGTCATTATGGAGACGTTCGATGCTTTAGTTGTCCTTGTCTACTGTTTAAAGACTAGCTATACACGTACTTTGTTTATTGAATGAATAATTTAATGCCAGGCACTGGGGCTAATTGACCAAGCTACCAATCTACAGAACATACTGTGTACTCCAGTTTATGGTTGTCGTGTTCCATCAATAACCCAGTACAATTATCAATTGTTTAAGCTTGTGTTTTCTGTATGCTTATAAACAATAGGCACGTCGTAGGCCAACTCTGCTATCATGAATTGTTAATAATAGGTCTACCAGTAAAATAGTAATAAAAGTTTATAAGGAAAACAAAGCCATATGTTATACATGCAGTTTCAGTGACGACAGCAGGCAAATTGGCAGATACACTAATTGTAATGAAGAATTAATGGAACAAAGTCTGGGATCCAAAAATACGAGGAGTGGTAGATTATTTATAATAATAGATTTACTCTTTAACGGAGCACGCCAATAAAACTAGAGTGCTTGTTTATTTATCAACCAAGTATGTCTGGATTTGCTTTTGCATGTTACGTTATAAGCGTAGGGAGAATTATTGTGGCGTAATGTTCAAATAATGTTTGATTTCTGTGTTAGCTATATTATATGAAAGAGTACAGTTGTGTTATGATATGGCTTGTTACGAAATAAAATGGTGCTATAATGTCGATGATACAATACTGTGATGGTAACATAGTCCATGCGCTATTTCATACTGCGTATGGTCAATTTTGATTGCAGATGGTAGATTTTTTCTTGTAAAAAAGCATACGAAAATAATAATAATAGTAATAATAATAATAATAATAATAAGTAAACACTGCAATATATTTGTATTGTTTTATAATAAGCAACGAAGCCACAATAAAAACAACAAATTAGAGAGCAGAATTATTGTGGCGTAATGTTCAAATACTGTTTGACTTATGTTTTACCTATATTATATGAAAGAGTATAGTTGTGCGATGATATGGCTTGTTGCGAAATAACATGGTGATATAATGTCGATGATACAATAGTGTGATGGCAACATAGTCCATGCGCTATTTCATATTGCGTATGGTCAATTTTGATTGCCGATGGTTGATTTTTTCTTCTAGATAAACATTACAACATAATAATAATAAAAATATTAATAATAATAGTGAGTAAACACTGCAAGGCTTTAATGTGTAAATATGCTCTGTCTGTTGAACTTTGAATAACGAAGAAAACGTCATCTGCATACCAAATATATTGACTGACAATAAAATATATGGTTACATTTTTGTGATATATCCACTAACACAATGACTAAATTATTTCAATGTCATGCTGTTTCTTCGAAGACAACATCTTATCAAAGTGAGTCAAAGCCCATGACCGGGAGTAAAACAACCACGTCCGTTTACGGATAATATACAATAGTTAACATTCACAATAGAATGATCGGTTAGTTCGTGTAGATGAACAGCTCTGTATATATGGGGACCGGTTGTAAGCTATATATTAGCAGTTATTGCAATATTTAACAGACAGAGATCATTACAAGCACAACGTGGGTTACTGAATATCACAAAGGCATATAAATTGTGTTTATTTGAACTTACTCTTAGTTCATGCTTGATTTACCACAGCGTAGGAAAATCAGATTATCTGTTCACTTTAACATATGAAGAAAAGAAAGCAAGAATTGCATACGAAAGCAAAATCTTAAAATTATTAAATTGTTTTGTATGGGTAAAGACTTTAATATTTTAATGTGCATTGCACTCTTAATCCAGGAGCCAATCTGATAAGCACAATAACGTTTGGAAAAGGAGGCGTAAACAGTAAAATTATCAACATTGTCAAGTCTAATCCATATACTTTGTAATAATACGGATCAGAAAGAAAGAAATGTCAAAAAACGTCCACAAACTTTGATTTATTTCTTGAATAGTATTGAAATAGTGGTATGGATGTGTTAGGTCACTTGGTGGTTCTTTCTCGATTCTCAATTTTGTTTTACACCCAGTCTGTAAACCTTTGTCTGTTAATATGATACTAACTGTGTAAGTTCCATTTCTACTTAAGTCATCATATTAAATTTAAATTATGTCAATACATCTATTTGATATAATAGCCCTATTGCTAAACGCAATATTGCTATCCGCACCGTATGAGAATATCCATGACATCAGTGGCATTGGACTAAACTGAGACCTCACATTTTAGTTGCGCTAAAATAACAACAATGAAACAAACGTCACACTAGGTGTGGGGAAAGGAACCAAAAAGTCATCAAAGACCGTGTTGGAACACAACGTATGCAGAGGAAAGTACACAGTGAAGTTTGAACAGCATTAAACTTGCTTGAGAGAATGGTGAAAACTGTAACAATGATACGCGAAGCGTTGAGTTATATTACGATATTCAAACTTCTTTTTGTAATTTTCTTTTTATTATTTATATCGACAAAAAAAAATAACATCACGTTATGTTAATAAGGAATTTTAAACCCGGCGAATTCGCACCAGCATGCCGTGATTCGAAATGTGGAGAAAATCGTGACGTCAATTGACGCCACCCCTTTGTTGCGTGCTAAAATGAGATGCGTCTCTCTGGGACGTCACAAATGCAACGAAGGCCTTTAAAGCTATATATTGCAAAAGTCGTTATTGGGGTTTTATCGACTTTTTGTGTCGGTTGAGAATGCGCTGCCACCCTCAGCATGGTTCGTTAAGCAGTTTTGTGCTATAGAAAAAGCCGTCTTCATTCAACGTTTCTTCAAACAAGAAAAGAAAAATCAAACAATAGGATCGGCACAAGTGACCAATTTGATTTTAAAGCCAGAAAGGACGAAGATTTCTACCTATATTACAAGGCTATATACTGTTTTAATGAAATGGCTAATGGCGATAGAACCTTTTGTCCAGGAATAACCTTTCAGCGACTTCAGGTAAATTGGCTCTGATGTGTTGCTTACCAGCATTAAGCTTTACATTGATGTTGGCCATCTAATATTACTGGTAGACCTATTATTAACAATTCATGATAGCAGAGTTGGCCTACGACGTGCCTATTGTTTATAAGCATACAGAAAACACAAGCTTAATGTGGCATTATTGGGAGGATTGTTTCAGAATAGAGCGATGTATTTCACAGGACAAACATGAAGGTGTTCAACCTGAATTATATTCACATATAAGTATATGTTTACCTATACATGGATGCCTCCAAGTGAGTGAAGCGCGAGTTATTTCACAAAAATATATATGGAAAGACGACGTACAGCGGGACACCATGGTCCCAAGGTCGCGCAAAAGTTATTATTTTGCATAATCAAGAATCACATAAGTAATACGTTAAATTAATAACTGATATGTTATTAGTGTAGAGAAAGTATATTGGCGTTCTTTTTATATCATAGACAATAAAACGATTAGAGGTGGGTGGCTTCGATCGTGTCTTCAAATATTAGGAGATTAGCTCATATACACCTTAGAGGAACTGTTCATTTGTACAGACTATTCCATCCACCAGGAAACAGATATTTTAATATTAACCTGTAATAGTGACAAATTATATTTTACAAAGGCCCGAAGTGATAAGGTCACGTGAATTGTCTTGAATTGTTTCGTCAGGAATAAAAAAATAAATTACTGTTAGACTCAAGGCCTTTATTCTTGTTATTGTTCGGGAAAAAATACAGACAGTTTTCTATAACGCAGATAGAGCATTAAATAGAGAGGTGTGTTGAAACATTTGTCTCGTGCAATTTTGTTTAATTTCGCCGTCAGCGGAATGTTTTTATTTGACCTTAAACGACCCTGGCAACACAGAAGATACCACGATACATTTACACGACAAATAAATAGGACATAACAACAAATCGATGTCTTGACGCCACTTAGCTCGGAGAGCACCAGGGCACATTAGGCTCCCGCTCTTCAGCTGAACAGTGTATGGCAACACGGAGCACAAAACACCACTTCTACTAAGGTTCACCTGAAAAACCACCAGACCAAGAGGAACTTTCTCTAAACAATCTGTTATGATTAAATTTTTAAAAAAATGAACATAGCACTGTGCCAGTAACGATTTCCGGTTCCGTTTTTATGCTTGATAATTTGAAGTCATTAAATATTTATAGCTCGATCAATCCAATACTTTTATATCAAGTTATACAAAAACAAGTGGATCAATACGATCCAGAACATTAATTGACAATTTGTTAATGTGTTAACTTCCCGGCCAACTGGAAATTCCATTAAATAAACAGTTCATGTTTGATGCAATCTATCCAGTAGAGAAACATTTTTTTTATTCCGTGCAAAGTTTTCCCGATGTTTTCTAGCGAATTTCCTGTTTACGGCTGTAAATTGAAGTCATCTCATAAATAAAATGCTCTTGATAATGTGGTTCTATGCCAAGTAAACAACACAAAATAATACAAATCTTGTCCATAGAATAAAGAATATTACCAAAGTGAAAATGTCTCAGTCTGGAAACATATAGATTCATTTATTCCATTCCAGTCACATAAGAATCAAAGGTAAAATGTTATTTTTATTTCATGTAGCTTGGAAACGTAATTACGCTGCACGTCCAGAAGTATAGTTGGGCCTTACTTTTGTGATAACTAGTAAACCACAACTATTTCCCGTTCAGTTGATTTAACGTTGCCACTGAGTTTCATTGCAATTATTAGACACCAAATCAAAATTGAAACACCTTTTTGAAATAGAAGCTTTACAAATCTATCGTTTCTACTCTATAGAACAATTAGATGATTTAAAATGTATGATTGTTACAAAACATACCCTATACTACATTTATTCCTATTCTCTTTGATGCGAATAAAATCAACATTACAACCTAAATTAGTTTTGTTTAAATTTGCTTATTCTAAACAGAGGCCAAATGGAATTTAAAAAGGTACCTTGTTCTCATGAAAATAAATTCAACTGTTTGGTTTTCAGAACACGTTGGAATGGTTTATAAGGTTTATAAACAAATTAGTTATTTTAAGCTTTACTGAATCTTACTGGGCAGGAAATAAATAATCAAACATTTTTATTCAACTCCGTATGTTTGATAGTTTCGTGGAATGAAAAAGAAAAATTAGTTTAAGGAATGGACATTTTAGTTCAATTCTTCAAATTTAGAGATGAATTGTGTACTAGATGGGGATTAAGTAATTTTTACTCTAAAAACTAAATTTATTAACTACATGTCAGTGAAGTCTAAGAATGATTTATAGTCCTCTGGTTTTGCTCAAAGTTAAATACAGAATAAAGAATAGCGTTATTGAGACCTGGAATAAGTAATCAAGGTTCATTACAAATCATATGAGCATCATTTTCTGATTGATTTCAGACATACCTCCCTTCGACTCGCTTCAGTTTCGTCCATGTTTTCTGCAAAAGCCTAAGGTACTTCCCTGACTCTAGATCTAAATTCTAAGCATCACCTTAAGAAGGTCGCTATATACAGTGGTTTGAGTTGTGCCATGTTAGCTATTGATAGCTTCAACGTCTAGCTGATTCTTACACCATTTAAAGAGTTAGTAGCTAGTGGACCCGAATTATCTTCTGCTGGATATCCTTTTGATTTGGTATCCCTGCAAACAATTGTGATTGAAATACTTAAGAACATTGTACTGTACAAATATTTCCAATTTGTTTAACTTGAAAATCAAAATATATCTAAGATTATTAAATCATGAATAAAATAATACAAAGCTTACATTCCAATTGATAAATATGAAATGTTATATAATGAGTTATATCAATGGAACGAGAACAAAACAAATCAGTTCGAACCGAGGGGGCATATGGTGCGTGACACTGTTGGGTGTATATAATGTCCTGTCTGACAGATGAAATGACACGTGAATTCAATGATGGTTCGTGGAGCACATTATCGACATGATATACTTATAACTAACAGGAAGTACCCTGGTTGTGAAGGTAGACAGTTTTCCAGTCTGTGTTCACGAAGAATATATCTATGGTAGTTAAGATTCGTGTCCAGATCCTTTACCAATCCCAATTATAGGTAACGTGATCAGTTTAATAGAAAATGACAAAGACTACTATCGAAATCGTCAGAACGAAACTATGGATGAAAACGCAGATAAATTTAATTTAAAGTAGTTACTAGCTCAAAAAACTTTCGAACAACCATTCAGTTAAAATATAAACAAATTAACAGACTTATTTGAAAAATATATTTCTTATCTCCGGTCGAGGCTTAAGTCTGTATATTATTTTGGATAATTGGAAATTCCTTAAATATGTATACATAAATGTATGCGCCTTAACCAGTGGAGTCAGAGATGTGTAAAGATAAACTAGGAGCGGAATCATGGGGTATTAATACTAATCGATATCAAGATATTACCATTGGCACAACTATTGTTATTTACTCTTTGGAGCGCAATTATGGTATAATTTGTAAAGGGTAGCGCCGGTTAAGCTTATTCTCTTGCAGTCAGACATCGCTGATAACATGACAATTATTAGATGTGTAACTTACCTCGCGTAGATATTTATATCACATTCACATCGATGGTGTTCTTCGTCTATATATTGAAAGTCGAAGAAAAGAAACCAATTAATAATGAATGCCAATATGGCGTGTGGCAGTGTTGAATGTATAAATGTGCTGCCGTAAAGATAAAAGTGAATTCGATCAAGTTTGGTAGAGCACACTACTGGCAGGAAATATTGATAACTGACAGGAAATACCTAAGGTGTGGAGGTAGACATTTTACCAGTCTACGTTAACAAAGAAAAATCTTTACTAAAGTTGATTACAATCTTTATTTCATTGTATAAAGATGCACAAATTTATATACAAATATGAACAAGCATCATTAAAATTAAACCTAAATCGGGAAAAAAGTATATTTCTCACTGCAAATAATTTTGCATTTATGTCATGGTTAAAATGTTAAAAATTGAAAATAACTTATTTTGGGGGGAAATGTCATGGAACCCATACTTCTCTGTTGGAACTGAACTTCCAACTACTACAATTTTTAAATTACACATTTTCCCTGTTACAAAGTTTTCATAAGCTTTAGAAGGATAATTTCAGTCGAGTTATGCTTAAATCAAATATAAAACAATTTATTATCAGCGAATCAGAAAAAGCATCCTTTCTCTTGTTCAGAAAGTTTTAATTTTAAAAACTAAATTCATACACCTACTTTCTCTGAACAAGGGGACGGAAACAATCGATACAAAACAAAATTTTGATTTCGTGATTAGTTTGTATATAAAAAATAGATTAGTAGAGTGTTTAAATATTCTCTATTATAAACTAGACAAATTGCGTTTTTGCATATAGAATAAGCGTTGATGGCGGCCACATTCGACTTTGTGTGGCCACTTACTTCTTTACCATTCCAGCTTCTTGTTAATTTGAACGTATATACAACATTAAGAGATAAAATGGCTTTTCTAAAAAAAAATCTCCCTTTTTGTATATCTTTTTAAAATGGAACATTGTGAGAAACATCTTGTTTGCTTGTTCGTTTTGTTTTTCTTTTAAAATGTTTTTACCGAAAAGTCAATTATTTATCATCTATGCAATTTATCGTATATGTTCTCTGGAATTTAAAAAAATAGTCTTTGGGACTTAGAACAGACAACTTTAAGTAGACGGTTGCAAAAGTAAGTTTGATACCTGGAAAAAGCTCTAAAACACATTAATATACATTCCATATTTAAAAAAGGCTTGTTTCACGCGATCTTTCTCCTTAGGTAGATAGTCATCGATTTGGGAGATAAGAAATTCAATTGGTTTCCACGGACATACAAGTGTTGTGTGAAAAGAGCCAATGTTCTCACTGACGAGACCTATACACACCAATTAGGGTGTCTAGACTGATAACAATTTTCCGTGACAAAGCCCCGTTTCCACCCTTTTTGTCAGTCCTATGTATCTATTGATAAGATAAGATTGGAGACACGATATAGGAATTTCCTTTGAAGTGTCGTCTACATTCAATTAACCTAAGCAACACAAAGTCTTCTCGTGGATTTAATGGTCATATCTCTTCTAGGAAGATACCTCATATTGACTGTTTTAACCAGGCTAGGATGTTGTCATAACTTTCCCGTCACATAATTGTTCAATCACTATGACAATATATGTCCATCATCGCAATAGTTTTATTATCAAATACAAACAGTAAAAGTATTGATTTAATAATTGGTATTTAAAAAAAAACAGTCTTCGTCCGAACAAAGCTTTGTCTGACCAGAGGCCTTGGGTTCGTGGCATAAATGTCTGGCAGGGTGAGGGGAAGGAACGGGCATTATTTTTAAACGAGTTATAGCCTTTCAGTCTCTCGTGAACTTGAAAAATAACCTGCTACATTTGATCGTTAATTTTAATCGGTTTTGTCCGCTACTGTCCTTACGTGGTCTTTTACAATGTATAGTATGTTTAACCAACTATTGCTTTAGCATTTTATAACAGGAGGAAACAATGTTAACTTAATTACTCCATACATGCATAAATTCCACACAAAGGCAGAGAAATAAACAATGCAGAAGTTCATTTGCAGTCACACAAAATATGAAATAAATCTAGGTGCCCGGGCATTGACTTAGAGGAAGAGAGGTTTTAACAAGTATTGGAAGTTAATTGTATGCACTGCATTTAGAATAGCCCTATCTGTAGCCGTGTCTTATTGTGGAGAAAGAGTTTCATCAGATATATATGCCAAATTATTGTATGGAAAAGACTCTGAAAAGCATCATGATGCTGGATACCTTTAATAGACAAGACAAATACACCGTAATTGTCATTGAGAGGAAGATGCTACACATGGAAGTAAGCCACGGGTGTTCCACTCGGGATAAATAATGTCAGATGTAGAGAAATCATCCGCCTGGGGACAAAATCCTTACATATTGGTTTATATCAATTCCATCTTCGTCTCACGGCATGACATATCAGCATAATACACAAACCAGCAGGTGGACAACACTGACTCTGAAAGATGAATGACAACACATTGTAAAGTAACAGGACAGTCATTGCTCTGTTGCGTATATATTTTTGCATACATGCAGAGAGAGAAAATTTTAAATGATTAATTACGTATACTTCGACGTATTTGCTTTAACATTAGAAGGCCTATGATATATTACATATTACGGCAAAATACACAAACCAGCAGGTGGACAACACTGACTCTGAAAGATGAATGACAACACATTGTAAAGTAACAGGACAGTCATTGCTCTGTTGCGTATATATTTTTGCATACATGCAGAGAGAGAAAACTTTAAATAATTCATTATGTATACTTCGATATATTTGCTTTAACATTAGAAGGCCTATGATATATTAACAACAGGATGAATCTTTTGGCCAGTTATCTTTCTTTCCACAATTACTCTGTTTTTTTTGTCGTAATTTGAGTGTCAATATACTTTTCATGGTGGTGATATTCGCCCTGATGAAAGACTATTTCTTTTGACAGAACTCATTGCCGATAAGATGAACATTATATAATTGAGATTTGCCTGGCGGACAAACCCATTCTAAGATCCCTTGTGACTCTCACTAGCGATCTTTAGGTGATAATGAACTGTAACTTCAGAAAAAATTATAATAATAGTTATCGTCTTATTTCTTGCCTAATAAACGGAGAAATTGACATGTTTATGGTGTTGATTTTTAAAATGCTTTACTCACAAATATCAACACATATAATGGTAGATTGTTATTTATTTCCCTAATGGTTTCATGAAATTCAAGTTAATATATGAACTATCTTATACAAATCTAGGTTTCATTGTGACTTGAACGTTTGTTTCTAATTCATCAGTTTTCTTCTTCAAATATTGGGTTACTTACATTGTACAGATTTGTCCTTCTTATATATACAGCTTATATTTATAAAAGATAAAAGATAATTATGCAATGTACCTTTACTAACCCATGCAACGTTATTTGATGAGAAATGCCCTGTAGTGTCAATTCTTTGTTGTATAGTCGATCAAGCTTTTGATCTCAAAACAACGATCTAGTGTCTTCAAATATTAGTTTATTAGCTCATATACACCTTACATTAACTGTTTTTATATATACAGAGTGTTCCATCCACCGGGAAACATTTTAAACAGTTATTTTATTGTTAACCTTAAGTAGTGGCCTATTATATTTATAAACACCGGATCACGTGAATTGTCTTGCCAGGAATAAACACAAATAAATTACCTTTAGACTCCATTAGTATAAAAAAAGACAATACAGCTTGTGATAATAGTACAAAGTATTTAATATGATACTTTATTTAAAGACAAACATACCGTCAGCAGGAAATACTGGTGTGTGAGATTAAATTCCTGGAATTTAAAGACTTTGTTTTAGTCAACATTATATGCATTTATGCCCATATCGTCCACCTTACAGACGGAAAGAGTAAGTCCGATTCCGGGTCCACGAACATTCCCAATGGAAGAAAACAGGACACCACAACAAATCGGCTTCCACATGGCCCATACCTCAGAGAGAACCTGGGCACAAGAGGCTCCCACTCAATCACCCTCGGAGGCTATTGAAGGTTTGTTGACGAGGTTCATTAAACATTGTTTGAAAATCTCACAGATGTATGCATTGATATTAAGTACGTGAACTGTTCCAGCAAACCAACTGTACTCTACAACAAAAACTTGTATTGTATATACTTTTAGTTAGCATGTCGTGCCGATAACTGAAGTAATTTATCAACCAATGCCATGTAATGTATGTACAATCCAATCTTCTCGTGACAACCAGTGTGGTTTTGAGTGTAATTGAGAATTAAAATTTAGATCTTGCAACAAAGTGTTTGTTCAAAT
>JAVFBZ010203269.1:0-13626 GCA_032466195.1 Katharina tunicata
TACCATCGACTTAAGTATGATTCTGTGCACAATTGAATAGTTTGATTATCAAAGGCCAAATTAGCGGGACATTTGCAGTCAGTGTCCAAATGCGATGAAGTAAACTCTCTGCCTCTTTTTAACTTTTCACTTTTCACTTTCAAACTTTCAACTTTTTCAAACTTTCAACTTTTTCACTTTTTCCATTTTCACTTTCAACTTTTTCCATTTTCACTTTTTCACTTCACTTTCAACTTTTTCCATTTTAATTTTTTCACTTTCACTTTTCCCTTTTTCACTTTTTCCATTTTTCACTTTTTTAATTTCTTAATTTTTCCATTTTCACTTCTCTTTTTCACTTTTCAATTTTCACTTTTCAATTTTCATTTTTCCTTCCACTTTTCACTTTTTCACTTTTCATGATTTCTTTACGGATTTCTTGACGCCAATTTCCTCCTTGTGAAGCGCCTTGTAATCCCTGAATATGCACTGAACAGTTTTGGATATTCTGCCCCGCTAGTACATCGTTTAAATCCATTTTAGTCGCCATCTTGTTTGTTTTATCACAGAAACTGCCATGATTCTGTGCGCATTTCGCTCTTATTGCAAGGTCAACCCAGGTCAAATTGACTGGCTGCAGCGAAGGTTCAGTTGAATTCTGAAAAAACCTCCCCTGATGGTGCCCCAGTTTGCCACAAGGGGCGCTGCCTGAGCTAAATGTGAACGTTTTGGAAACAATGCCGTATACACTACTGAATACGAGGTTTCACACTTTTAGTTAACAGACTTCTGAGACTTGAAAACTGTCTTAGCGTGTTGGTCGAAACGTTGCTTATCAATTAATATACCCAGAAATTGAAAATCCATCTTAGACATCATGTTTGTGTAACCTTGCCCAGATTTAACTATAATGTATTTTATTTGTTTAATTGATGATGCCATAATAAAAACAAAACAAATTATCAATATCTGCATGACTTTCTTATTCAGAGCTTAATTCACTTATGTATTAAAATAAATGGGAATGACTGTCTAACTAAAATTATCAATCATTTTCATGATGATTAACATTTCACGAAAAAAGTTGTTTAAAGTTAGTGCTAAAATTATCATTTAATCATTACTAATTATACATTTTTTTCCAGGGACATGACTTACATCTAGTGAAGGATGGTGGATACATGTATGTATGGTACATGTGTTTCCGAGTGTTTTAGAGAAGGTAGCTCAATGTGATATTGAAAGTCACTGTTTAGGAGCAATTATCTTCCATGGCTAGTTTGCTGTAAATTAATTTAAAAACGGTGTTCTTGTAAGTCATTTCCTTTCAAAGACTGTACACAAATAACTGCTTAACCAGAACACACACACACTATAACTATAAAATATAGATCTACTGAAAAGAACTGCTAAATGTCTAACCTTGAGCTGACAGTCAGACCAGTTTGAGAGAATAATTCTGTAGCTTGACTTTATGAAACACGATTTCATTTGTTCTAATTCATCGGGACACTTACGTCCTTGACCATCAGCTTGGTAGACAACGGACCGATGTCGCTTAATCGCACCTGTTAAAAGAGTTACATATCAAAACATAATAAAAATATATTTTGTCTTGTTTTAGGCCTTTTCTAAGATTATTAAAACAGTTTTGAGTAAAAAGTTCTTATTAGCCTGTACAGATTATTATACTATAATATCTCCAATGATATACAGACAAATTTCAATAGCATATACCAGGTAGAAACTCTTAATTTTGTATGTCAGTGAAGTGAGGTGAATTGAAAGCTTAAAAATGTCCATAGGCCCTGCCCTTAATCTGGCAATAATCCCATCAATCTTAAATGTAATATCCAACTGAAATTGTCAGATATTAAGTTTGGAATCAACTTGTTCAGTAATCAAGTCATTTGGGATAGCAAGCACGTTACAATATGCCACAATAAGCTCTAGTCATATACATGTAACTGCTCTCACCTAGTCCAGACTTCCTGTCACAGTCCGACCATAGAGACCACTCAGATAGAGCACAGTTAATGTCACACGACTTATTACAGGCTTCCATCAAACGAATATCCAATGTTCCATACAACTGAAACAGGAAGAAGAGGATTGATGTATACATGTATGTAGGATTATTACTCAATTAAGTGTAACAATCTTTAATATACAAAGAATTATTTTCAACAAGGTCAAGGTAAATAATGTTATACCGCATATTTAAAACGCTGTATTGAAAATAACATAAATTGAGCAAATATGATCAAACATTTTTAATAGCTCTGCTCCCATTTGTGAACTGACAGAGAAAGTAAATACATACCTGTTAACATTTGAAGTCATCTCCTCTGCTCCCATTTGTGAACTGACAGACGAAGTAAATAAATACCTGTTGAAATTTGAAGTCATCTACTCGGCTCCCGTTGGTGAACTGACAGGAGAGGTACATGTATATACATGTAGGTGTAAATGTACATACCTGTTGGCATTTGAAGTCATCTACTCTGCTCCCGTTGGTGAACTGACAGGATAAGTATCTTGTCCTCCATCCAACCCCACAGTCACCGGCCTTCTCTTCCAGAATACAGGAACTCCAGTCAGACACAGTCCAGTTATACTGCACACAGTTATGTCCCTTAATACAGGGCTCTTCTTCCGTTAGAGGTGGACAACCATCAGTCTCTGACGTTGGTTTTCGAAGAACTTTCCTTGAACGGATGCTAACAGTCTCCCCAGAGCATTCCTGTTTATAAAAATTATCATTATTAAATTACAAGAGTAGATGCACGTAACCTGAGCATGTTTCCAAAAGTTCCACTAACCATTTAAAAAAAACTCACATAGGGCTGTGATAAGGAACAATCAATAGTTCACCAGCCTGCTACAACTCCCATCATAATTAATTAGCTAAATTTTTGTGCGGTCTCCTATGTGTCTATTTCCATCAACAAAAAGTTAACTTTTTCACAGTATTAAAATCATCATTTACAATGTATATGAAATTTGATATCTTCTGAAACATTATAGTCTGAAGCATCTGGTATAGCCTTAAAAAAATTTCTGACAGAACCATCGTCTGGCCAGTCATTTGATGAGGGTGTGTCTACCTGAGAACATTGAGACCAGGCTGACCAATCACTGACCACACATTTCCCGGGACATGGCATCTCACACAGCTCTCGACCAATAGGATGCGCCTCTGAGCGGCAGAAAAATGGGGAATCTTTGGAGGAGGTGTAGTAGTCTGACTTTTTCACACAGCTGAAAGTGAAGGGAAATTGCAATGATCTGAAATTTTATCTTGATAAAAAAAAATGGGTTTACATCAATATCACATAAGTTAATGTGTTTATAATTTCCATATCCTGAATTTGATGAGAAAAATGACTTCCAAAGTCCATATTGACATGCACAAAACACACATACTGTAATCATCGGATGACTTGATCACATCAGGCAAAACTAAACGAATTATCTTGTGGATGTACAATAACAATTTAACATTCAAAAGTGAGTCCCCTTACTCGACTTTTCTAGTTCTGACTCCTATCCCACATAGGACATCTTTGTTCCTCCCTGTACTGCCCTCAGCGTAACACTGGCTCCAGCTATGGACTCGCCACGCGTTAGTACTGCAGATTGATGAACATGTTCGGTTCTCCATTTCCTAACAACAACAAATAAATAAACAACAATTGTGGTATACACTATACCTTCCTAAAATAGATGATGTATTACTGGTAATATGCATTACATATTAAACAAGTGTTTTCCATTGCTGATTACAGGTGGGAAAAAAATGAAAATCAGTTTAGGAGCTATGTATCTAGTACCATTTGACTTTCGGTAATGCTGATGACTATTCTCTTGAATATAACTCACAGGCTTACAGCATCATTAGAGCAATACAGAAATACAAAACATTTGACAATCATAAAACAACTGTACACTGATGCATTTATTATAACACACAAAATGAGTTTTGCATGATGAAGATCAAGTAAAGTGTCAAAATAAATAAGAAATTCCCTGCATTCTTGTGTAGTATACTTGACTGACTGATTGGTGTTTAATTCCGTGCTCAATGGAATTAAATTTGACAATCATGTTTTCCTTATAATGCATGTCAGAGAATCAAAGCTATTAGAGGCCATTAATGACATACAGAGAAAACAGTTTCACTTATACTATTATATCAATTTGAAGTAAGTCAGGTATACCGTTCCGGCTGTAACCTTTGGGCAATCCCTTCCCCTGTCTATTCCGTGTTTAAGAATACGTCGTCTTCGTGTCTGTGTACCAGTACCACATGACACACTACAAGGAGACCATTCTGACCAGGTCGTCATTTCACAGTCTGCGGGGCAGGGGATGACACACATCTCCTCACTGTACGCTGAAAAATATAGACACTGCCATTAATGTTAACTATACACTCTTCCTCAATGTGCACCGTACAAATAATAACATCTTCTTGCATTTGAACGGTTCCAAATAAAACAGATAGCTAGCGTAACATCCTTATGCAGATGGCACAGGTTCATGTGTGGTGCAAAATAATCTTTTTACTCAGTTTCAAATCATATTATTCCATTGGCTATATCCGCCATTTTAAACTTTTGAAATGCAGCCTATAGACAACTCAGTATTTTCACCAATCAAACTTCAGTAGAAGAGAAAAAGAGAAACTCCAAAGAAGTAAGTCATGTTGGTATAGATAATATATTTCAGCTTTAATATGCCATAATCAGTTAAACATATAAACAAAAAATTTATATTTAACTGATGATGGCTAATCCAAAACATATTATTTATACCAATGGATTTCTCTTCAGAGTTTCTCTTATTCTGTTTCTCGAAAGTGATCTGTGGAGCTTTTGTTTTACTACCGTACTAAAAATTCTGAAGGATAGCAAAGTCACTTACTTTGTGATGAGCAATTAAAGGCAGGTTCAATAACCCCTGGTTCTATTTGAGACTGACAGATAAACAAACGATATCGAGTTCCGATACCACAGAGTCGCTTCCTAGAGATCACTGGTCTGCCGGGAACATCTGCCAGTGGTTGTTCTTGAGCAGCAGAAGTCATTGTGGGAATGTTACCAAACTTGTTCTTCTCACTCACTGCTGCAGTGCTTGGCATGAGCTCATCAAACATACTAGCAGTTGTCAAGTCAAAACCTCTCATGCTCTCCAGAAAACTTGCCAAATCATTTCCTTCCTTTTTTTTAATTTTCTCATCCTTTGACTTTAATGCTTCATCCCTCACAGATTCATCTAGTATACACTGTGACCAGTCGCCCACAAGTATAGGTTTAAAGTCGGCACATATGCACATTTCCTTGTCCACCAGTGGGTACTTCATCTGGTTTCTGCATGCTGTCTTATCCTTACTGTCACCTAGTTTAAAACACAATAATTACTATAAAAAACATGATAGATTTTCAATTTCTGGGTATATTGATAAGCAACGTTTCGGCATAGATGCTATTTAAGCAATGAAAACGGTCTTTTATCATTGCTAGAATACGGTCTTAGCATCTAGTCCGAAACGGCGCTTATCAATATACACTGAAGTTGAAAATACATCTTTGTAATGTTTTTGTTATGTACACAGCTTCTAAATGCCGCTTAAACAAGACAATAATTACTGCCTAAATGTCTTAATAATTGCTATCAATACTTCAAATAGACAATAAAGAAAATAGTGTTTTACTTACCAAACCCACACTGCACATGCATATAAATAATTCAAGCTGTTTGCAGTCTTTATGCTCACATGTACATGTATAATAGATACATTTGACGCCACTCTGTCAGTGTACACATTATGGAAGAAAATCATGCAAAATGGCATTAACATCAATGGCAAAAACTTGCATTGTTTGATTTGACCTTTCATCTACTTTCTTTTAAAGATTTTGATTTTTTGGGGGTCCCAAAACAGAACAGTAAGACTGATATCACAAGGTTTGGGGTAATTTAATTAGTTGAAGAGATTTCTGTGTTAATACTGACCTATAAGATTTCTCGACCGAATGCGAACCCCGTCACAGCCCCCGACACATTGACCAAAGGCTGACCAGCTGGAGAGTCGACAATCCTGGTCACATGTCACAGCACAAGTCTCTGTTGAGGAAGGTATGATCCCCAGAGAACGCAGACAGGAATCAGGGTCTGTATCATTGTTACCTTCATCCTGACATAACACAGCTGTAATAACAGATATATAAACATATCATTACTTAAAATGTCAAACAAGCTGGTAAAATGGAATTTTAACTAAACATACTGGGAATATATTTAATTTAGGTTTCAGCTTTAAGAAACATTGCTGTTGGTTTGTACTTACAATGTACCTCTCGCTGTAAGAGCTTCCCCGCAGTAAATTATCTAAAGCTAAATACAGACTGGTAAAGCGATATGTTAAAAAAGTCATATACAGATAACTAAGGCTCTCCCATAATGAAATAATGTTGTTATTTCGTACTTACTTCTGGCTCTAAGACCTTCCCCACAGTAGATGTAGTATGGTGGGAGAACACAGGGGCTCCAGTCTGACAACACCCAGTGGTAGTTGTTACAGAAAGGTAGGGGGACACAGGGGCGAGTATCCAGTAAAATATCAGAGCACAGGGAGCCTCCATTACGACCCTCTTCAATTACATACCTTCTACGAGTCTGAGTGGCCACTCTGACATCGGAGGAAGCTGTGCAAATTAAGAGATAGATTCATTCATTTTATGTAACAAAAAAATATTTTGGGGGGGAAAATTTGCTGAAGTACACGTAGCCGAAACAAAAACGTTCCCCGATTTATATAAGCTGGGGTTTATCACTGTTTCTCTAGAAATGTACTGTGAAAAATAGCTTAATGTTATACTAGCATCATTACCTACAGATATCTTCATGCTCCAGAAGTACTTCAGTATGACCTAACCTATCAAAGGCATATATAGTTTGGTCTAAATGTTCAAAGCATATCTACTTCCTGATATCTTAAGGTTATAATGAAATAAGAGGTTTTACAGCACAACTGACCTTAGATTGAAACTTCTGTATCATCCAATAAAGATTGAAAGTAATGACACTAAACAACGTGAAAATCCCTGGTAGTTCTAAAAATACCTGGTTGACATGTAGCACTGCAGGAGGACCAGTTTGACCAATCAGAGAGGCGACAGTCAACAGGACAGGGAATAGTACAGTCTCGTCTCTCTTCAGGCCTCCCCTCCTGTGAACATCTACAGACAGAGAAATTGAGCCTTGTTGTAAATTATATGAACAAAAATCAACAACCTTCTAAGATATCCAAAGTATTAAAATGACAACCTTTAATTTAGTAATTCTGTCAGTAATTTTTAGCTTTTTTTTTCACACTGCTGTAATTTAAATTTAGACTTTTATCATTAGAAAAAAAATGTCCATCTTTTTAGGCTCATCCTGGTGGTAATTCGGTACTAACCGAAGGGGAACAACTCCTTACAGAAACTACTGTAGCATTAAGACAGCCGTTGTTAATGAAGATGATTGGATCATTTGGATGTTATCCTGTTCCACATACATGTACATGTAATTGTATGGGGCTCTGTAGAAACAAATGCTGCTCTAGTTGACTCAACCAGCATGAAAACCATAGCTTATGAACTATAATGATCTGATTTTGTTGACTTAACTCACTAAACCAAACATTTTTGATGTCCAGTTTAGTCAACACTGCTCACTGAGCTACCTTGATGTCGAAACAAGCAGGTAATTCCTACCAGTGTTGCTTGGTAGTTATTTAAGATATGGCCAAAGAGTAAGGCTGAAGTAGGTAGTAAATAATAAGGCCCATATAAATTTATTCATACTGGCAATCAATAAAGTTGAGTAGCTAGCAGATTTCTCGCCATAAAGGAAATATTGAAAGTATGTCCCATCATTTGTCTTCCCTCAACCCATTTCAATGTAGCTTGTTCGAAACACCTACAGACTTGAACTTTGCAAAGTGCTCAATGGCTGCAGGATTGAGCCCGTGGTCTGAGATGAAGGAAGTTTGAAGATAATCCGTTAATTTATTTAAAAGTGATGATATACCCAATATATTTAGGAATGCATGCACGGTTAATTTATTAAGTTATTGCGGGATCAACAAATACACAAGTGAATATTGTAAAATATGCAATGGGGGCCTTATTCCTATCTCAAAGTTGGTGGAAATCAATAACATCTGCTTTTTAACCGAAGGAAGCTACATTTTAAGTTTGAAGTTAGTCTGTTAATTTGTTTTCAAGGTATTGTGTTCACACTGCTTACAGGGCTGAATATTCTAGAGTATGAAATGACGACCATATTGGTATGAGGAATTTAGTGAAATGCATTCCCATGAGCCTTCATTAACAGGATTTACGTGACAAGTTAAAGTTTAATCTGTTGATTTGTCTTCAAGTTATCTCAGCGAGAAGATTCTTGTTAAGAACAGACTAAAGGACAGTAGCATTTCCAAGTCCCCCTCCCACTTATATGGCTGGGGACAATGAGAGTTTTAAAAATAGGGGGAATAACCACGATGACAAACATTTAAATTTGCTTTCACACAATAAAAACATGTAACATACGATACAAGACAAGAAAAGGAGATACAATACATGTGTACATATCCAAATTTTAGGAAGGGTTGTAACAAAATACATGTTTAGCAATGTTAGTAGAATTTTTTTCTAAATTTGTATTATCTCTGTGTACAATGGAGAATAAAAGGAGTCTTGTAATAAGTACGTAGGTCAACCTCAACTCATTTTATAGGCTTACATTTACATTGGTAGTCAATATGTGCTGTGGTATGCTTAAAAGATAGAACAAGAGAAACTCCGAACAAGGAGGTCATGTTGGTATAGATAATATATTACGGCTTTATTATGGCATCATCAGTCAAAGATATACATAATATATGTTTAACTCATGATGACATAATAAAGTTTAACTGATGATGGCATAATAAAGCTGAAAAATATTTTCCATACCAACATGACTTCCTTGTTCGGAGTTTCTCTTATTCTATATAGAAGTTACTCAAAACTGATCTGTGGAACTACTGACTTATGATTAATAAGCAAACACAAATAACTGCAATATTTTAAAGGAGGATAGGTGTTTGGGTAGCCTATGTCTTCCCATTCTTCCCATTCCAAAATCTCACTAAATTATGACATAGCCATACTGAGCAAGTAAGAAGGAGGCCATAACTTAAACAGGTGATTTTTCCTTTGATATGTTTTTGAGGAATTTTCAAATTTCTAGTAGATCGAATAATCCTGGCATTTCAATCTTTCACCAGATACTCTATAAAACAGAAGTCCCTGACTAAATAAGAAATCTAACGTTACCTTAAAATGATCATGGTAGCAATACATGATAACATGATAGTCAGAGTGTAGAACTTGTGGTTGTACAGGAAGAAAAATTGCAAGCTTTAGTCTGTTGGCGCTAACAAAAGTGCAGTTTTGTTAATATTCCAAACTGAATGGGCATAAAAGCAATTAACTTTAAAAAATCGCTACAATGTGTCAAAATGTAACTGTGATTGGTGCAGGCATGGATCATGTTACAGACAAAACAATAGTCAAGTCAAGCAGATTGTGAAATGCAACACTCAAGATATATTTACAAATACACACTAAAATACGACTGAATTTGTGCAGTGACCACACTGAAAAAAGACTCCATCAATTTGTAAGGGTGAGCAAGCGACAGGTCAACCATCAAGGTCAGCGGAAAGGGAGATAATACAGTTATCACCTGTAAATCGCGTCAGAGGGGGAGACCCATTCTAGATCTGCGCCACTGAAATTAACATTTCCTCAAAAAATCACTCAAAGGTATATAATGTGAATTGAAAATAAACAGACAGATTTGTAGTTTGACAAATAAAAAGAAAAGAGATCAGAAAAAAGCACATGATTGTTAAAGACAGGTTGAGGAAAAGGTTGTGAAAATGTAAAATAGATAAGGACTAAACAGCAGTATCACTTTAACCGCTGTACTTAAACTTATCTTTGCCAAGATGCAAAAAGAAGACTTGCAATATTAAGTGCCCTCCATTACCTATAAACTATTTCTCAGCAATTGATTTTTTAATTAAATGTTATCAAGTAAGTTAACTGTTATACCTTCCATTGGGCATGTTAGCTCCATGTTTCTTATAACACTGGACTGATCGTGTCTGAACCCCTGTCCCACAACTAACACTCCGTTTAGTAACCACACAATTGCCCCAGTCAGACACCTGCCAGATATAGGTTTGGCATTGAGGCGGTACAGGACATAGCTGTACCTGCTCTAACTCTTCCTCCGAGGGACACGCTTTACCACCTGTCAGGGCATGAAGATAAAAAGGGGAATTTAATATACACTTCATATGATTATTTCCATATGATAAGAGACATAATGTCAAATCAGCTCGAATGCTAATATATTAGGACTTTATAACAGTAGCCCTTTCAAATACCAGCTCTTCAGTGACCAGTGATCAGCAATTGGAAAAACATTAAGTTTAACATTGTGCATTCACCCAAAGTGTATCTTCTGATTTAGTAGACTGACTTCACACCTGCCTATTGAAGGTGTTGAGGTCTTCTTCTAACGAAATGTAAAAAGAGGTTGTAGATTTACAAACAGTACACTTTGCCCAAAATTATCAGAACTGAAAAACTGTTACCTTGTCCGGCTTTAGCATAGATGATTTTAGTCCTTTTTCTAATAGAGCCCACATCCTGGTCTCCACATTTCTGTGAACATTTTGACCAATCAGACCACTCAGATACCACACAGTCCTGACCACAAGGGAGGTAACACTGTCTTGGTGATGATGGTTTGTGAATACGAGTGAAGATCAAACATCTGTCATCATCTACCATAGACTGTAACCCAGAAACCAAATTGTGGCTATTTACTGAAGGTGGCAAACTAACAATATTCAAATCGTTTCCCCAGTAAAATTGTTTGTGTGCTTGAGGGGTTTAATAGGTGTTTAAGGTGATTTTACTCAATTGACAAGGTGACTCGAATAACACTGACAAAAAGAGTAAACAATAGAGAAGATGGTTGGGGTTTTACATTGTACGTAAGGTTATTTCACACATATGACAGTGTGCCAAGCCAATCAGTGAAGGAAACCACCCGAAATGACGCTGGCAACACAGAAGACAATTCAATACATATGCAGGCTGGAAAACAGGACACCACAACAAATCGGCTTCCTGGAGCCCCTGAGCTTAGAGAGCACAAGGGCACAATAAGCTCCCACCCAACCACCCACGCAGAAAACATGAAGCATATATACATAATTCAACAAGACAAAAAAGAAAATGTAATTAACAAGGCAAGACAGCAGAAATAAATAGGCTTCCTCTTCCCCCTCTCTTAAAAGATAATTCACCATCAGCAAGAGATTTGCAGGAATGTCATCTGATCACATCCTCAAAACATTTTCTTGACTATGCCCTCAAAGTTATCTCCCCTTTATCATTTTGGAGCCAGTATCAAAGCTGTGTCATTTTATGCATAATTGTTTCATGCCACTATTAAAGTTGACGAAGACCAATTCATGGCAGATTTATGAGATGCAAGTGAAAATAATTTGTTTACACATGACACAATAAACTTAGATGATCAAGTGATGAAACCAGTTGACCAGTCTTAATAAATGGTGACAACCTCAGACAAATTAGTACACTACATCAACAAAAGACACTTAAAGGTCCTGCTTCAATAATTTAGGATTTAACAATAGTGTTAAACCAAACAATGTAGCTTTTCACTTAAAGACTTATATAATTATTATTCGTACTGGGACCATCCCTACGACATCAATCTCACCTGATCTTTGTTCAGACAGTTGATCTGTATCTGTTGTGTTCCTTCCCCACACCTTGTGACTGGGTCTAAAGGCTGACACCCCTGTAGTATGGTCGTGTTCCAGTGGTAACAGGGGGGTGGTGTGCACGGCTGACTCTCTGACAGGTGGGAACAGGGTAAACCAAACCCTCCCATCTCCTCCAAGACAACCCTGTGTCGGGAACGATAGGTGGCTGCAGGACAAAATCCTCAAATTTATAACAAGGTATCACAAATGATACTCTCGACATATGGACTACATGTATTTTCTTTTTGCACATTCTCTATTCTGTGACAAATATGACCTTGACCCTGAAAAGAGTTTTGAATCATTATAAGTCTACTACGTAATCCATATATAACTATACAGAACAGTACTGAACAAAAATGTGTAATAAAAAGTTTTGAAACTTATTGGTTTTAACTTGTCAAATTAAGTGGTTTTCAATTCTGTTTGGTAAATTAAACTTTCAGAGATATTTCATGTATCAAAAATGCGCACCTCGTGCATTATAACATGTAAAAGCTAATTTGCTAACGGGGGTACATGTAGCAAGATTGTGGCCAAATTCGAAAATTTACCGCAATCACTCACCTTTGGTTTTGAAATTACTACCGCATAGCGAGTTTTTCACATTCAGAAGTTACTTCAATTAAAAATATTTTTATAAAAACTACACAAAGAATTGGAGAAAATGTATAATAAGTATCGAATAAGACCAGGTAAGTTCCAGATATGTGCCCCTCGCCCTGTACGATGCAGGAATAACGATGTTTTAGCTTGGCAGGCACAGTTCTGTTCCTAGTAATTCCCTAGAATGTGGAAAAATGTAGGCACGTAGATACCAACACAAATCTATATCCCCTCTTCAACTCTGTTTGTGCGAGTGGATAATGAAGGAATAGTCATTGATTTACAGAAAAAATTAATATATTCAATTACATTAACTTAAAAACCAGAGATAGGAGAGAAAAAATTCTCAAAATGCACAAATTCAATTTAGCAACACAATATAACATGTCATGGTTTTGTACAAAACCAATTAATATGCAGTTTCTTTAGAAAAATTAATCTGTTTTGACAGGTCCAACAGAAAAACTTTAATATTAATATGAAATCAGGCGACATAAATCACGTTGGTATTTGCTGAAATCAATTGGCTGAAAAATCTGTTCTTGATACAATTTTGTTACTTAAAAATAATTTACTGGCAACAATGGTTATTATTAGAAGAATCTTTTGCATTTACTCAAAAGACCCATATCGGCAACAGACAAAGAAGCTGATCAAATCAAGTTTTGTTTTATTGGTAAGTGAGGACAAATAACAAACTTTTGAACTTCAACTTATTAAGAGTATTTGAATCTTACATTTTCTCTCGGTGGATGAACATGACTGGACGCCACACTGGCTCCAGTCCGACCAATGGGATACTGTACAATTCTGAGTACATGGAATGTGACACTGTTTGATGACAGTCGGAGGGGAGTCGGTACAGAGCACGGAATCAACCACTTCCTCTATACTCTCTGAAATAGAATAATCAGGGAGAGTTAGTGTGACACTGTTTGATGACAGTCTGTGGGGAGTCTGTACAGAACACAGAATCAACCACTTCCTCTATACTCTCTGAAATAGACTAATCAGAGAGAGTTAGTGTGATACTGTTTGATGACAGTCGGTGGGGAGTCTGTACAGAACACAGAATCAACCACCTCCTCTATGCTCTCTGAAATAGAATAATCAGAGAGAGTTAGTGTGACACTGTT
>JAVFBZ010203291.1:0-17369 GCA_032466195.1 Katharina tunicata
CCTTCTCTGTAGGGGGCCGCATTGTGGCTCTGTGGTTGAGTGTTAGACTCCCGAGTTCCTTCTCTGTAGGGGGCCGCTGTGTGGTTGAGTGTTAGACTCCTGAGTTCCTTCTCTGTAGGGGGCCGCTGTGTGGTTGAGTGTTAGACTCCCGAGTTCGTTCTCTGTAGGGGGCCGCGTTGTGGCTCTGTGGTTGAGTGTTAGACTCCCGAGTTCCTTCTCTGTAGGGGGCCGCGTTGTGGCTCCGTGGTTGAGTGTTAGACTCCTGAGTTCCTTTTTTTTACGAGGTTTCTTCCCAGTTTTCCTCCAAATCTGATTCTGTATTATAATGTTGTCTAGAAGAATCCTTACAAATGTATTTTATGCAAATTCATTAGGTAAAATGAAATTTGTTATTAACAAAGTAGGAGTAGGTCTGCAAACTTTGATTCAAGATTGTTTAATATCTTGTGTCTCATATTAATTTTCAAAGAAACAACAAAAAATTATTCATTCAAGACTTACTTAGACCCTACTGACATAGACCCTACAGGTGGTTAGGTGGGCGCCTCCTGTGCCCTGTTGTGGCATCCTCTGTTTTGTCCTGTGAATGTGTTGTGGCGTCTTCTGTGGTGCCAATGTGGCTTAGGGTAATTTCCTTAACCCATTGGGGCCCGCGCCGTGGCTCAGTGGTTAGCGCGTCTGACTGCAGATCCTCCTTCGATGTACCGCACGGGTTCAAGCCTCCCAGTGGACCCGAGGTATATGAGGTAGTCACAAGAGGTGACTTCGGCAATCGCAGGGGCGGTTTTTACGAGGTTTCCTCCCGGTTTTCCGCCGTATTGAGTAAAGCAGATTAAAAAGTGGAGAATCCGTCGTCATATAAATGAAAAATCTTTGAGTACGATGTTAAACACCAATCAAACAAACAAACAAACAAACTTAACCCATTGGGCTGGCACTCCGTTATTTGAGTGCACTAACTTTAATTATGCCATAAAACCCCAATCAGTCAATCAATTGACCAAAGAACTGAATTATGGATATCAACGATCGTTTACGTTTGCTTTATTTTCAGTCGATGAACTCTGACGTGACCGTTGTAGCTTTCCTCATCTTCCCAGCCAGAACTAACAATTTTAATGTAGAGTCATTGCGAGGTCAGGCTATAGCTAAACAACTCAAAGAAACTGTGGCCACTGTCCAGAAAGACATAGGACGAAGATTGTTTGATATCTGTCTGAGGTAATGTGTATCTCTATTTAAAATCTATATATTCACAATGGAGACATCTATTCCAGAAAGGAAGGGGGGAAGTGGCTTTTAAATAAAAAAAGTCATTTGATGTGAACTGGAAATTTAAAGTCTTTGCCATTTTGCGATGGAATTCACCCAATGGGCTGGCTGAACTTTAAAATGGTCAATTTACCTTTAAAATAACCTTTTAAAATGACTTGAACAACAAACTTACAAAATTGTTCAAAAAAATTTAAATTATAATGTGGAAATATGGAATTTCAACAAATGATTAAAAGTTTTGATGGCGAATTTATTAAATCTACCGTGGTGGTTGCGTCTTGCAGAGGAGAGATCCCTCAAGGAGCTGACATCATCAAACAGGAAGACATTGTGAGACTGAAAAGGTGTATTTACTCAGCCCAGGCCAGTGCTCTACCTCCTGTCTGTACTCACAATGTGGTGGATGATGACCAAGACCCCGTTCTCAACACAATCAGAAAGTGCCAGCTCTTCAACAACAGACATGACAGGGTTAAGGTCAGTATGAATATAGGTCAAGGTCATTTTATTGTAACTTAAAATCCTGGGGCCACTTTCACAAAATGTTGCACGGCAAAAACTATTGTATTATAAAATTCGACACGTTAAAGTATTGGCATAAAAATATTGTACATTATTTGAATGTCATGCAACATTTTGTGAAACTGGACCCAGGTCCTTTGTCATGACCTCAGATGAATGTGGTTTTATTGCAACTTTATTGGGTCTAAGTAATTTTATTCTGATTTTATACCTTATATCAGCCCTTAATATAATGTTATTATTCAAATTTGATAAATTAAATCTTTCATTATTTATCCAGGCTTCAAGAATCCATCTCACTGTGAAATCTAGAAAAAAGAATGTCAAAATGAACCCAAAGATTAATAACATTGTAATATTGGTCAGTTTCTCATTTAAAGGTCATATTTCACCCTGAGTTTTTGAACTCGACGAATCCACTGCTGGGCATGGATTACGATGAGTTTGTACGAGGCTGTCATTTAGGTGTCTTCCCTTCGTATTATGAGCCATGGGGTTACACTCCAGGTATTTCACATTAATATATTTTTTGTTGTAAAATGGATACATATAAGCCAGTTGTTTAAAGATCTGCAAACTTAACTGCCAGATAGATTACATTATGTAACTTTAAAATTCTTTTATGCTGTGATATCAATTTGTTTCTGGTACAATGTTATTTTATATTAGGCTTTTAAACCACCAGATATTTTCATAATCGTAGTCGTTCGTTGCATTTAAGTAATGACTAATCATTCATCAACAGTCCAACGTAATGCAGTGACAAAAAGCATCACTGATTTGCATCTCTCAACCTCAAACAAATGCAGATTTTTCCACGAAGGGATTTAAAAAGGATTAAATCTGATTACTAGTACAGTATAGACAAATCAAATATACAGTGTATGCAGATTTGAATTTTGTTTTCTTTCACTAAAAGATTTTTTATAGAAATATATGATTTTTATGAGTTGATTTTTGCTAATTTGACTTGGTGACTGAGAAGCTGAGTGTACTATTATGGATATAGCTAGCACTATTACCGTCCTCTGGCTAAAGGCAGTATAGTTTCAGCATCTGCATGTGCTCTGGGGGAACGTTATTACTTCTAATAGGGGGGGGGGGGCTCAGTGGTTAGCGCGTCTGACTGCAGATCCTCCTTCGATGTATTGCACGGGTTCAAGCCTCCCAGTGAACCTGGTATTAAACTGTATTGATTGTATCTATGTTTCAGCTGAGTGCACTGTGATGGGTATACCTAGCCTGACCACAAACCTCTCAGGGTTCGGCTGTTTTATGAGTGAACATGTAGCCGACCCAAAGTCTTACGGAATTTACATTGTCGACAGGAGAAATAAGAGTCCCGAAGAATCAGTACAGCAATTAACACAGGTAAACTGACACAGAAATCAAACTTTGAATCAGCATTTTTGAATTCTGAGGGGTTTTAAAACTTTACTACAGGAAAGACAGAGGGGGATATTTAATTATCGGCAGGTGCCCTTGAGCTATTGCTTTCATAATTAATGTGTCAAAATAATAACAGCTTGCTTATGGGTTGTTAATGTCTTGTGGTACCCAGAATAGGTTCGATCACCCATGTGGACCTTAGGTACATAAGGCAAGTGTTTTGGGGGCTGGGGAGTTCGCAGGGTGGTTTTTATGAGGTTTCCTCCCTATTTTCCACCATACACCGGCAATGCAAATTAATCATTAATTATAAGTCGTCATACAGCTTTTGGTGAAATAGTCTTGAGCACGATGTTTCTACCAATCAAACAAACAAACAAGCAAATGTTAATGTCTTGTGGTGTCTTGTGTGTTTCCATAACCCATTGGGCTGGCACACCGTCATAGAAGTGAAAATACGGTGTAAAACGGCAATCAAGCAAACAAGGTATGGCCAGAGTGTTTTTAGATTATACTAAGCACTAGAGGTACATAACTTTCCAACACCGCTAACAACCCTGACTGCATATTATTTGGTTGTATTACCGTCTTTTCCTGATGTTAGAATACACTGTCGTCATATAAGAGAACTCCCCTTGAGCATGGCATTAAACACTAATCAATCCATGCCTGCTTGTGTGTCCTGCGAGCTCAGTGACACACAGTGTTACTTTGCCAGCGTGTTTGTTTGTTAGAGAATCCAAATGGAGTCTTATGGAACGTCTAATCAAAGTTTCAAGCACTGAAGAACATTGATTGGTTAAAGCTTTGTTAAAGTGAAGATGTTAATTAGTGGCACCTAGTTAATATTTGGCTAATTTGACTAGGTCGGTTTCAACATTAATTTTATTAATGATTTTTCTGTTTTCAGTATATGTTTGATTTCACATGTCTATCAAGACGACAACGAATCATCCAAAGGAATAGAACGGAGAGGCTGAGTGAGTTACTGGACTGGCGGAATTTAGGAGTGGTAAGTGTATTAGATATATTATGTCTACCGCCATAATCAAAGATTTTGTTCAATTGTTTAAATCATATGACTTAAGTTGAACTTGACCATGAAGTTAATACTTTGGAAGCTAATTTAAGGACTTTTAAATAATGTCTGGGAGTCAAACAACAGTTTTCCAGTTAAAGGAGAATCTGGATTTGTTTGTTTACATACTATAATATGTCCAAAACTTGCAAAAAGGTGAGCATAATGCATGGTCGAAATTATAGGTGATTTACAGTAATTGCGCTTTTTTAAAAATAAAATCAAGGATTTCATCTTCTTGGCTGTCTGATTTCGTTTTTCTCGTCAGATTTTTGTTAACTTTATTACCTGGGTGTAATACCTATCATCTTTATCTAATTTCACTTTATGCTTTTACATTTGAATGTGGATCTGTTATTTCAGTATTACAGAAAGGCGCGTCAAGTAGCTTTGACTCGAACCCACCCTGAAAGGTTTGAGGAAGACAGTAGAGTGGTAAGAGCTCTCATTTACTACATGGTCAACTGTCCGAAGCTACAAGTTAAAGATCTCAAAGTTTTTGGTGCACGTTTTTTCAAATTTGTTTTTTTTACTACTATTTTTTATTTGAAATGTCATGGAATCAAGAATAGTAGTCGTAGTCCAGCACAAAGGGCTGTTGATTAAATCACATCCTTTTCCAACAGGTGCTTCTATCTGTGTGGCAATGTTTATACTCCAGCAATAAAATTATTCTGGAAACTTCTCAAAAACCTTTAAATTTGCTATTTTTATAATTAACAATCAGAGTCTTGTCGCTTTATTATCACACATCAGATAAACTTTGTTGTTGTTGTTGTAGAGTAAAAAGTTCCTGTATCCTCGACCTGCCTCTGAACCCTCTTCCCCATCAGCCTCACGATCCTCAACACCTCTCCCTTCAGACGATGAGGACGCTCACCCTGAACACAGCGAAGAGGATGAGGAGTTCGAAAAACTACAACTGGAGGGGAGGGACGAGAACTAACAGAACATTATGGGATAGCTGATTAACTGGTCTTAAGGATTAACTGAGCTGTCTGAGATTAGCTTTGTTCTCAGTCTCTGACATAACTAAAGTTGTTTGTGTGTGTGTGTGTGTGCACCAGATTAACTGAACAGTCTAAGGTTTACAATGAAGATGACCAGAAAGGCTCACAGAGTTTACAGTGTGTCCTTTAAACACCAACTCTTACCCATCTCACCAAATCTGTCAGTCAAGTTGGTATTGATATGCTGGTTGGGTTGGAAAATGCTGACAAGAAGAAGAAGTGAACAAAATTAATCTCCAGTTTGTGAATTAATATATCAACTTACATATATACACAATGTATTACTAAGAAACAGTATTTGTAAAATGATATTAAACTTAATAGTAATCTAGAATGTGTTGCACTGATATAAAGGTAATCATATCCCAAAGTTATATAAATTGTGCACTACTTTTAGCTGGACATATCTGGACATAAGATAGAATTGATACACAGTTGTTAGGTCCCTTGTGATTTTTATGTCAAAACTGAGCATGTGTGTGAGTGATTTTGTGTGTTGGTTGAAAAGTATTGTCTTGTTTGCCCATGAAATAAATTTGTTTATCGCATACTTTGGGCAGTGTGAGTGTTATAAGCTGAGTGATATAACAAAAGTTATGTCACCGGGTGACATTTTCTGCATTTGTTCATGTAGCTGTACAATACAATGTGACAATGGAGGATATTTTTACCTGTATCATGCAGTCTAGGGATGTTGTTTTGGCATTTTACCTGCTAGTCGTTTGTCTTTTACTTACCCTCATACATTTAATGAAATAACTTTGTCAGATGACACGTAAAGTGAGCAACCTTTTAATTCATGATGCCGGAGCCCAAGTGCCACTGTGCAGGAGGGAAGTAACTGGTGACTGCCGAGAAAGCGGAGTTGTTTTCAGTAAGGTTTCTCTCTGTTTTCACCTAACAAGGGTTACGTATTGTTGACATTCACATATGACAATATGACATAAACCCCCAAAACAAAGAAAACAAATCCAACTATCACTGAAACAAATTAGGGTTGTGTTTAACAACGCCACTTTTTCCTATGTCCAAATTTTAAGAACTACAGGTATTTTTCAAAATTGTGTGAAAACACTGCGAGAAGATTAGCATTCTTCTCTCTCACCTGCTACTAAAACAAATTGGGTGAAAGGGGAAGGTAACTCATGTGATTCTCTCAAGACGGTTCATTTGTTATACGGTTGATAAGTGATTACTGATGAAGGGCAAAATTATGACAACACTTATCAGTGTGTAAAGACAATCAAATAATTGTCACAGTTACTGTTATTTGTTTTAATATTATAAATCTGTTTATAAATTTATTGTTATACTATTTTGTGTGTTTGTCAATGGCAATATGTTAAAAGTGATATTCATTTATTAAATAACATTTTCCTAATCACGTAGCCTATACTAGGACCTTTCAAAGTTAAACTTTATAGTTTTAGGTCAAAAATAAATATATTAATGGTGGTAGAAATTAGCATACGATTCCGACTTTACCTAGTTTAGTCACCTAGTCTTCACACAATTTCGGTGTGTATGGTAAAGTATCACCAGTCTAATTATTGTTATTATTATCTACGTGGCAAACGTCTTAATTATTCGGTATTTAGATTTGGAAAGAATAAAAAGTGAAAGTACAAGTTTTAAAATATCCTTGTCATACAACATACGATCTTTTATTCAATAATGACTTTGAAGTTTTGATTAGTTAACATCACCCATGGCGTTTGAACAGCTTTTTGTACATATTTTCCGGTAATTTTGTGTATGTCTCATGTTACAGGGAATCATGGGATATTTACAGAAAACAAATATTTGTTACCCTTCATTTTTAGTTACACAACTAGTTAATGTCATGCCGGTGATTGAAGGCGGCTTCCTTCTGCCTTGTGCTCTCGGAGCTAAAGGGAATTAAAAAGTCGATTTGTTTTGGTATCCTGTTGTTGTCCAGTAAAAGTCCCGTGTGTTACCAGTGTCGTTCATAGGGTGGTTTCTCTCGCCCATTTGGCTTGCATGCCATCATATCAGCTATGTAACCTAAATTTCGGCGTAAAACCCCATTCAAACAAACTCCATTTGTCATCGATAAGAAAATCTTTATTGTTTTTATACGGTATATACCGGAAACTTCGAAAAGCTACATTCTACTAGACTGTTACTAACTCTTTCGAGTACTTTACAAGACATTGCAACATTTTAAAGTTGCGATTTTATTTTTAGGAAGTAACAGTGTATTGCCAAAACTTAATTGTAATCATGGTGTCATTTTAAGCGTTTTAAATACTTTATAAACATCTCTTGTTTGGCCCCAAAAAAGCTTTCAAAACTTGTCAGATATGTTAAATTCATGCTTCTTATATGTACAACGTATATTAACAAAAACTGCATGCTTGTTACCAACGTTTATGATAATGTAATTATATACTCGGTAATCCCATTTGCGTGCTCTGTGTATCTGAAAATCATTTGTATGCATTATACCCACTATGCCATTAAATTTATATAAAGACTTATATTGTGCTGTTCAAATTTTAACAAATAAACCATTGCGGTCCACGTTCCGTTGAGAGTTTCAAGCTCTCGTTTGGACCCCTACCGTAGACAAGTAATGAAGTGCGGGGAGTGTCTTTTCCCCTTGGAAACACTTAGCAATTATTATGAAAGGGTTGTGGTGAATATTTAAGAAACAGAAGTTAACGAAGACAATTAATGTGACTGATTGATTGATTTATTAGCCTTTAACGCCACGCCCATTATTACGACGCCGGTGTATTCCATGCATGCAACAACACTTGCGGAAGTACTCGAATGTGTTGCGTATAATTACAACGCATCAACGAGAATCGCGCGAGTTTTAGCCAAATTGATTTCAACAATAGGCATTGACAACTCAACCAAATAATGTGAAATCATCTCAAGTATTCGCTCTGTTGTTAAAATTTGTTCCTGTAATAGTGCAAATTATGACTGCATGAATGTAAGCTCTAAACATAGTGCCCTTGGCTTAGCCAGAGGGCACCCGTTTGATGAATAGCAAGAATATGAAAAACAATCCCCTCTCAGGACACCATTTTAGGAAATTTTTCCTTACAATTCCATAACATTTTTAATCTGTTTTCTATAGTATAAAGGTTTAGGTACGGTATAACTTGTATTTTTTTTAGCAGAGCATTGTTCAAAGCGTAACGGCGCATATATATAGGCCCCATTCCAATTCCCGCTCCCACTTTTTGGGTACAATTCTTAACCCGGAGGGTCCGAGAAGAACAAAAAATATAGAAACGCAAAATCATTTATAACCATATAAGGCCAATGTATATATTTTTTAATTGGCGTTTAACGTCATGCTCAAGGGACTTAACTTTAGTTAAGAGTTTGTGTATGGAAAACTCGTAAACCAACGTAAACTTCCCTTATATATACCTCAGATCGAGAGAGGGAATGTAACCCATACCAGGAACAGCGATAGGGGCTCGGGCTTTGTATTGTAGACAATCCATTAATTATTGCTATGGCATTTGATCAACGTCTGGCTGCTGACGCCTTTCGTTTTTGCGCAAGTAACTGAGAACGTTCCGGGCAGTTTCTTCAGTTATTGTAATACTACTGTTGTGACAGATCTTCCCAAGAAGTGTAAGAGTTTTTGATATAACTCACTATATATACTTCTTTGACATGTTACGGGAAATTACGAATTGCAGAAGCCATTGTTTCTGTTTGGCAAATCCAAGTTCATTGCATGGTATTCGGATTTATCACTTTGTATATATGAAAGAGCCTAGTATACCGTCAAAAATACACAGGATTGTTATTAATGGTATATTCTGTTTGCCTTCCTCTTTCCGATCTTGAAATCCTGGATTTTCAAGAAAATATCGTTAATTCCGTGTACCTTACGTTACGATATGGTGTATCTAAATATAGGAGCCTTCAAACGTGAACGTAGGTTTTTAGATCTATCTCATTATAGGAATAATGTTCCTTGTTACATCACAGTACAGAGTAAATTGTCTCAGAAGTTGAAGTGTGCGATTGTTTGTGAAATCGTGCAGGTGGAGCTGACCGTGTCCTTTTGATCATTTCCTTTTTATCTCCATGTTTGGTCTTCGTCACGTGCTGAGGATCTCTCGAGCTGTCAGGTGTCATGGTTACCGGTCTTTGGAAACTTCTGCGTCGAGGCATTCGAGCAGACGTCTAACATAAACAGGATAACAATTGGTTTATTTTTAATTGTATGGAAATTTATATTTCTAGGTACATATAGCTGAACAATATATTCTATGAATGAAATAAATATCTGTAACTCTTTCCATGCAGATCTGAGTCTAACGCCCACAAATAACAAAAAAAACACGGAACCCAAAATAAGCTTTATAGAGGTAACACGTAGCCGACATTAAACATGGAAGTGGGGAATATTACTTAGAATAAATAAGATAGAATGAATGTGATTATGGAAGCTTGTGATGGAGCAATTACAAAAAATTATCAGATTTTTCGAACTGGACAATATGACATCCGAGGAGATTTGAGCATTGCTTCAAATAGATTATTATTTTGGTTCTTGACAATTTGAGGTCTTGAAGTAATTTATTTGTTCCTTTTTTAGTTCTTGACTATACGAACAATGTGAATTATAGTTATTTATGTATTTTCTTGATTGTGCTTAACGTCGTATCAAAGAATTTTCATTGTATGGTGGTTTTCAACCTGTATTGGGTATGTACAATGGAGAGGGTTCAACTGCCCAAGAACAGTCTTGAATTACATTAATTTGAAAAAACTTGAATCCCCATAACTCGTAGGCCTATACTTTGATATGTCAATAATGCAAATAACATATACTACTTACACAGTACATCTGTCTGAAAGCTTTATTGTTGCAGTGCCAAGCGTTACCTATAGAGAGAGAAACAACAGATTGCTCTCATGGTATATACAATATTGATATATACGCCTTTAAACATAACCGATGTTACAGGACCACTGGGAGTGACTCAATTTTTAAGTGTTACGATAAACGCTGCACATCGAACCTTCTTGAAATAAGACATATCCTAAAATATTGCCATACCTTACGTGACCGTCTAGTCAATAACTATACAGCTACCTCAAGAAGAGCAGAAATAAAAGGAACATTCATCGTTCAGGGGGAATAATAGAAATTATAATTAAGGTTTAAACATTCCAAAACACACATGCATGTGACCTAAATCAAACACAACGGATTTTATCATTATATCTTGATTTAAGGCGAAAGGAGACTTCTATGGATAAAAACTATTCAGATAAGTTTTCATATATGGATCGTTTCCCAAATATAAATTTACTAAAGTGAAATTTAAGGCTTATATAGTGATTTATTTCCTTTTTATGCGCCATACTTACGGTTTATTTCACTCATATGACGCGGTGTCAGCTGACTGACCGCGAAACGGATAACGATGTGTATAGGCTTATATATTATAGCTGAGGATTGACTTACTTATTTGGGATCGGTCAGAATTCAAAATAGGCACAGGAAAAGTCGGCAAAGAAACAGGAAACTGAAGAAGAAGAACAAAAAAAAAAAAATGCATCTGACGAATTTGGTATAAAAGAGATCTGCATGCAATGACGAGATGACGAGGTGCCCCACAGACATGGATAGTTTATCATGTACATAGAAGTTGTGACTTTTGGGAAGATTTTCAAACATGGCCTATACTCAGTTAACATGCCTTTAACAAAACAAACCAATGGAAATCCAAGCGTTTATGGTGAGATATTCTCAATCTAAACACAAAACATTGATGATAACTTTGAATGGTGAACTAAACTATGAACGAACCTCTCGGAAAACAGCTAACTACCGAAACTATCTTAGATTTAACCTCAGATGCACTCTGATATTACTCCAAGAAATTGAAAACTTGAAGAAAAAAAACTGTGACAGGATTTCGACAAAATCCACAAAGCTGTAGGCAACTTCTAAATGAAAGAATAAGACAGACACATTTTACCTTGAGTATTCTAGAAGCCAAACAAAAAGATTAAGTTGTATCCATTTATTTCATTTATTTCCTGACCCCGTATTGACGAGAATCAAGGATTTCACTTCCAAGACTCAACTCTCGCAGCACTACATTATCTAAGGAGTGACAGATCCGTAAATTTGACTTCCTAAGTTCCAACACTTCAACATCAAAGTCCACTGAATACACATGTATAAACGGACGGGACCAAATCACCCTACAGACATAGGCGAAAATATGAGCATTTGATACAGCAGAGGAGTCGTTCCTGAACAAGGGTTTGAATTTTGGCACCTCCTAAAACTATTCCGAATGAGGAATTTATTACAGCCACTGAATCTCTAATTGATCTAGCCATGCAAATTGTCACGAGACGATGCTGAAGAATTGCGAGCTAAAGTGAATGCTACCATCCGGACATCCAAGCCTTCACTATACCTAACCGGTCGAAGGCTGAACAAATAGCGCTTCGTGAACTAGAAAAGGATGAAAGTAGACTGATACTGCCAGCAGATAAAGAAGAATGTACATGGATTTTAGATAAAGTGGAATAGTAACGAGAAAGTTCCAAATTGTTATCAGACGGATCCACGTATGAATTATTGAAACGAAACCCAACAACTGCATGGCTATAAAAGGAAAGTAATCAATGTTCTATCACAGCTTAAAAGGAGTGGTGCTCTGATTAAAAAACAAAGTTTTTCTGGTTCTAAATGTGTTTTTTTCAGAAACTGTCTGATATCGACGTTTAACCTGATGAAACTTTGGTATCTTTTGACGCTGTTAATCTGTTTGATTGTATTCTGACAGATAAGTCTACTGATGTGGCCAGAAATAATCTGGACAATGATAAAACTCTTAACAAAAGAACTAAATTAACATCACATCAAGTTTGTGAGTTGTTACGATTGTGCCTCAACATTACCTATTTTTTTTTTAATGAGAAAATTTACAAATAAAAACTATGGTGTCCCTTAACAGCCTATATAGTCGCGAATTTATATACATGAAAAGTTTTGAAAACTTTGCCATCGAGTCCTTTCCGGGTATAAAACTATCCCATTGGCTCAGATATGTGGACGATGCATGGGTTAAGATATATGTATCTCAAAAGGCTGCCTTTTTCAACCATTTGAATCAGATTGATCCTAATTTTAAATTTACAATGTAGGGGTTGTCCAATAAAAGAATCCCTTTTTTTGGACACGTTAGTCAGAATTGAAGCTTCTGGCTCTTTATCTACTACTGTATATAGAAAAACTAGACATGCTGATCAATACCTGTCCTTTGAATCTCATCCCCCTTTGTGTCAAAAATTAGGCGTAATTATAACTTTTTTTGACATGGTTTCAAGTGTAAATTCTAATAAAGACACTGAATTTGAATACCTGGAAAATGTACTGTATAAAAGGAGTTATCTCTCTTGGACATTTCATAAATGTAAAAATAGATAAAAAGAAAGGATTGCAATGACCAGATTTATTGTTTGCTGTTCTTTATGATTATGGTAACAAATGTTTGCTATATAACCCGAGGCATAAGCTTAACAAGGACTTGAAGGCTTGAGGGGAATTATTATGTGATGAAATCATCTCTTTGAACGCAGATTTATAAGATTTTATAACAATAAGTAGAATCTATTATCATTTGGTGCTTATAGTCTCAGATATATACCGTGGTCCGTATATAGGTCTACTTTTAAGTGCGTGGAACTTTATTGTAATAAATACTTTTCATCAATACAAAATGGTCATAACAAATTTATAACCCCTTTCAAGTTCATTTTCCCATATATATGTTGTCTTATATGAACAACCAAAATAATATTCCATATAGTTACTTTATTTTGATATGCATATAGTTTGCTATGAACTTATATTTAAATATTAGCCTCTTTAAAGCCTTTTTAAAAGATTAACAAGCATATCATTTACCTTTTTTAATTGCCGACCATGTTTCATCATGAGCTCCGTCAACACATCATTGTTTGGTCTGGCGTTCGTGCCCTGTGGACCTGTATAAACAACAACCGACAATTTGAATAAACTTAATGAGAATGATGTTATATGCCATGGGAAAGCTATATCAGTAGTATGCAATCTTACGCTAATAAAAATCTCCTAGTTAGTAATATAAGTTATATTATATACTGTATATATTGTTCTGTTTTATATATTTATTATTATATAAGTCGCATACATTGTTTTCCCTGGCATTACGAAACAAAACAATTAAGGCTTTGTATTATTTACACATTAAATTTACTATGTCTGACACTCCCTTCGCTCACTTTGATGGGATAAAATAAGCCCCCTATACGCGAAAAAATTGTATGGGTACAAATATATTGACAAGATATTTCCCCTCATTGACAAGACGCGGAGATGTGACTTCACCCAATGCTATTTGTTTATCTAAAGACTGAATCGCTTCATATGTTGGCATGCCATACAGAGCATGGACATGTATTTTCATTTGTTCATACGCTTTACCGTAGAGTCACATCGGTTACATACAGTCTGAAAACATTATCTGCTCTTAATTGGTCAACTTTACTTTATTTATTCGTTTTTATATATGCAATGATTGTTATATTAAAATGTGTTTATTTCTATCACATCTGTAGTACAAGTGTTATGTTTGCTCCCCAACATTAAGTGTCTTAAGAAAGGTGATATTTAGGTGAAACTGTAGGTTGAACAAGCCTTTAAATTCAGCCCTTCAAACAAACAATATTGTCAACCGATATGTTCACACTCTATGCTCTTTTAATGAAGACCAATCTTATTTGTAAATCCATTTTTGATACTGGTATGTAACACAATACGCCATTAACAATTGTATTTTTGTAACGTGGACTTCTGTATGAAATAAGATTATCTATGTACTTACCCCACCATGACCATGTCGGTACATATTGTTTGGGTCTGGGCGGTGCTGAGGCAACCCGTCTTGAGTACGATTTACTGGGGTCTGCCATTGGTCTTCGATAGCTGTTACTCTCGTTTAGACTGTCACACTATTCCTAGTACCAAAATTACCATCCAGCAAATGTAAATCTTCACTTTTTAAGTTTCAACTTAATAGACGAAAACTTAGGGATAGGATTCAACTTAATACAACACTTCCTGCAGTCCCAACTTGATAGGCATGCACTATAGATGATATATAACTTTCCTTACAAGCTCTATAGTTCTATCCAGTATTTGTAAATATAAACTGCCATTCAAACTTATAGGTGTTAACGAAGTTGAATTGTATTTTTCTTCTTGCGAAATTAATCCGAAAACTTTGATTTACATATGGTGAGCGGACACAAATCTAAATGGTTACAAAGGAAGCTTAAAGGAAGTTACAAACGAATTTTTAACTTGTATAGTAAATGCCAAAACTGAGTCAACAGTTAACGAAATGAAATTGGCCACCGATCAAGAAGATGTAAATCCAGTCATTCGAAATTCTCACTGTAGACAATATATCTATTTAACTTTTTCTAACTTGTTCAATAATGTCTTAAATAAAATCCAGGAATATAACTTCGTATATACGTATTAAACGAAAGCTAACAAATTCGAGGCTATTTGCGTAGCTAACAATGTCATGACGATACGAACGACGTTTTACATATACAACCCCTCATGCATGTTTTATACACTATCCACTTAGAGGCATACCGATCCATACAGCAAGTATAAATAAATTGACTGTTGGCTCAGATAAGCTATTAAACGTTTTAATACAAATCAAAACACGATATGTGGTACGTGACTTTGATTTGGATTACAAAATCAATCTCAGATTTCGTGGTATTAACAAGCTCTATTAACAAGCCAGCACATTCGAGACACATACAGCCTATACTGTATGGTGCATATATTAACACTTCAGAGCATGATATAAGTTAGCGGAGAAATTGCATGCCACCAAAATCCGACAAAGAATCAAACCCGAATAGTATGGTGTTTTAGGAACATTGCCCTAAGTGTACTTTAATATAGCGTGACTTTTCTATATCAAACATTGTAAGAAGATTTATATACATTATAAGCCTTAACAACAATTGTCACAGGCCCTGGGAGAGCAATGGAGCTTGACTCTATTGTAGTAAAGGGTGCAGTTTGATTCAGCTCAATATTAATCTGATATAAAGAACTCCTACGGTTCGATTCTCATAAAGACCCCCCAAAGTCAATAGCTGGAGTACGCAATCACATTATAAGGCTATCGTGTGCATTACTATTGTTTGTGTTCTGTTCTAGGCGGTTACGGAATATGAGCCTAATTATGTTAGAGATGTTTTTCATCTAAATGTAGAGAATACAAATTATGCAGGCATGCAGTAAGGTTTTCTCACTTTTAAGTTCCCTCCAGGTAGAGGGATTCCAGCATACCTCTGGGTGAATCTTGATAAATCCGATCTTGATTTCATAGCAAGTCACCACTGGAAGTTTCCCCGGTTGACCTCTGGGTGTGCCCTCAGTCTGATTTTATAATTATCATCAACAGTTAATTATATAACTATCTAATTAACCTTCGTTTATATTTTTGTATAAATGTAGAGAAAGAAAATTTTGCTTGCCTTCACCGTGATTCGCACTCGGGTCACTGGCTAGCAGGGCCTTCATTTATATATAGGTCCGTTGCCATATGGCTAAGGGCATTATCTTTCCAGCATAGCTATCGCAATTGACTTCACATTGTTGGGTTGTACTGCTGCAGTACACTGCCGTAAAACACCAATCGAACAATCATTTATTTAATTTATTCGATTTTTGACAACAGTATTATAAGTCTCTATCAGACAATATGACCAATTGTATAGGCTTAGAACTCCTGGCCGGCTTCCTGAATAAAACACGTGAAACCCATAAACCTGAAATTGTCAGTATCTGCATGGAGAAAATAATGAAATATAGGTTAGAATTAGCGCGTAACTTACCCATCTTCCGGGGGCAATTCTGATTAAAGTTTACGTCGTGACCATGCATGCAAAATGTCTCTCCCTTTTTTGTGTGTGTATTTTTTTTCCATGTGCGAGAGAAGAAGAAAAGGTAAAGGAACCTGTAATGAACAGGTGTTGTCCTCACCTGAAACCATGTATATCAGATAAGAACAAAACTATTTTTTTACGTATATGCATGCTGGCTTGGAGTTTCGCATTATGACTTTCCATTCCCAGGAGAGACCCGGCAGTCAGAGGGCCTAGTCGATGGTGGAAAACGCGGCCGACTCTGTATAACCCATAAACAAATCTGGACTGTTTAATTTGTCAGACGAAAAAGTATAAGGCCTATACTCAAAGTCTGGGTTTTTTGTCTATTATTTTAGTGACTTACATCAACATCATATTTCCCCCATAACATATTAAGTTTTGCCAGTTTTCTGTAATTGGTTGATAAAACAGCTGGTAGAAGCAAATGCAAACTCTGAATGTTCAATATGGCATATATGGTATATTTCAGGTTCAAAAGGTCAAATGTATACATCCGATGTTAAACGGACTTCAGATGGCAAAATGCGGATTTATTCAACAAATTTGTTACGCCAAGCTATGGTTATTTCGCTCATATATATGACAGGGTGTGCCAGCCCAATGGATGACGAAAAACACACTCCACACACCACAACAAACCGGCTTCCTGATGGCCTTCAGCTCGGAAAGAACCAGAGGACAGAGAACTCCCACCCAACTATATAACCGCTTCATAACCAGAAGATCACTTTAGAAATAAAGGATGTTAATGTTGTTTTTAAAAAACTTTGAATAGATCTTTACGGACACTTTAAGTAAACTGTTTTTTAAAAAGACATTAAACAGTTGAAATGCCATATAATGCCACTGTGATTATTTTTTTTACCGTAAACGAACACAAATTGTGAAACAATATAGAAGTAGAAGTTTGGCTGCCCATGCGTTTATATAGAAATTCATGCTTTAAAATGTATAATTGTTTATTCTTTCTCTTTTTTCCATCAATCACTTAAATTGTACGTTTCAACAGCACACATATATAGTTATAGACCTGCCAATGTTAGTCCCATATACATTGAGTTATATTCCTGCCCATCTTGGTCTCATATATATTAAGCAAA
>JAVFBZ010203291.1:17469-27736 GCA_032466195.1 Katharina tunicata
TATAGACCTGCCAATGTTAGTCCCATATACATTGAGTTATATTCCTGCCCATCTTGGTCTCATATATATTAAGCAAAGTTAATACTATAACCGAAATATCTCAAAAATCGTGTGTAGGCCTATCAGGCTGAATATCGGAAAGTACTGATTAGAGTTATCCCCCCTTTATATATGCATACAGATCTCAATGTACATTGTATTATAAGCCGTATTGTTCAAGTTTAGAAATCGTCTTGATTTATTTACTAGCCTGTACTTTCAAAACTAATTGCTCTCCATGTGTATTGAATGGCAGACATTTGTTTTAGGTTCGTGTCGGGTGTATTCTATTGAATTCAAAGAATGCAAACAATATAATATCGCAAACACTTTTTATTTCGAAATGACAATCCTAATCGTAATCATATAAGTAGAAGATTCTTAGAAAAAAAGCCTCGAAATAAATGTCACGAGTTATGTTATCGAGGTGGAATAATGATTATTTACTTACAAATTATTAATAAGCAGTTCTTCTTAGCCAAAGTAGTAATCGAGGAAACTTTTCAGTCCGGTGGAAAATCATTAATTTCAATGTTTGCGTTTTCTGACTGTAACAATACAGCAAGAATTCGGTGCCTGATCCTGATGTCATTCTAGTTCAACTTCGCCTATCTCTGGTACCGTCCGTCACCTACGATTATCGTCTGTCACCAAAGTGAATCAATGGACCGTTTTATACAAATGATCTTGATGTATGTATATACGGGAGCTGCAGTCATTAATGTTGATTGATTGATTGGTGTTTCACTTCTATGTTTGTGGGACATTTCAACAGTAACAGCTGCACTAACACATCAAACAAATATGAAGCTAAACAAAATTAACATTATATATTTCACACGCGCCTTAATCTTGAAAGAAATATACATATAATTATTCCCAAAAATTATTAGGAATTTCTTCTCTATATAATTTGATATTAAATTTGTTTCAATAAATAAATATACATAACAATTTCAAATGATTTTTCAAAGTCTTTCTGTCGCAAACATAGGGATCAAATGAGAGAAAAGGAATATGATTTCAAATAACCGACTGTTCGGATAAAAATCTATTTCAAACCATTGGAATTAAATTAACAATTATAACAAGTTATGTATAAGCCCCCATGCATATGACATATATAGGCCTATGGCTTAACGTCACTGTTATGCACCAGTGAACGACGTTGGCCTATACATAATCAATGATCTTCCCACGAAATCGTCCATATGCAGGCTCCGTGTCCTGCTTTAAAAGTTCTACTTCATTTATTATATTGCGCAATGAATATATTTTTATAATGAGTAATCACACTGGCACAGGGATAGCGACTAATTAAAGCCTATAAATAATCGCATGTTCTAGATAGATTCTCAGAGACAAGTTTCTAGATAAACCTGAATCTCGAGTAGTTCTTGGTAACCTTTAGGCGCATCTCGAGAAAGGCAATACATGTAACATGTATATTGTGAAGATAAACATGTGGCGAATATGTAACACACATAGATATTAGGTATGGGTTAAAATAAGCACAACCTGAAAAATGAATATACATGCACAGTTGCATATAATAATAAATTCAAGCCTAGAATAAGCCAGTTTGACAGAAGAGACATAGCCATCTCACTAAGCCACCTCGGTTAAGCGGAATTAAAGGTTAACGTGTCAATCTTTATCGCTTTTCCTGAAGAAATGTAATTTAATTTAACACTTGTTTCCAACATAACTATTATCATTATTTAACTGATTAAATCCAATATAATCATAGTTTGATGCGGCGCATTATATTGTTAGCCATTTGTTTACTGACATTCACGTTAAAAAAGAAAAGGAAGAAAGAAATAAAACCCCATATAGGTAGGCCTATATGTACCGGTATATCCAACTAAGCTATACGATGCACGTATATATAGGCCTATACAGGTATGTCAAATTAAGATAGGAAAAAAATATAGGCTCGTGCGGTAGACTGGCAATAAATGTTCGTTGGCTTCTGTGAATCAGACTACAGGTTAACAGTTCTTACTATGAACAATGTGTTAACTTTACTGATATGGTTATAGTACCTTCAGCCTGTATATAAACGTGTTAGTCCGTTTATCGCTGCTCAAGATCTAGGCCAAAGAGATAACGAATTCTTGATAAGTACATAAGCTGACACAGGCGACAACTATGAGAAGACAATTGTAACAGTTTTACATTTGGTTTGTTTTTTCATTTCCAGACAATGACAAAAGCAATAAATATGAGTTTTCGACAGAATTTCCGCAAATTTATGTCATTATAAATATAAGCAAAAATAAATGAAAACATTGGCTTGCAAGGTTCGCTTTTGGTCTCGTGCCGCCTTAACGCATGCGCGTCTGGTCTGTCCCTTGAAGTGAAATGCGTGTCAAAGTCTAGTTTGCTCAGTTGTGCTGATAACTCGCGTTCGGGACTGGTGTAGATCATGGCATCGGTGGAAAAGACACTGCCGCATGGCGTGGCCGGGGCCCCAAATGCTGAAGCACTTTTAAAATTAATGGAAAAAAGTGGATACAATATGTTACAAGAAAACGGCCAAAGAAAATACGGTGGCCCGCCGCCCGGTTGGGAAGGTTCTCCACCTTTGCGAGGATGTGAGATTTTTATCGGAAAGATTCCAAGGGATTGTTACGAAGACGAACTTGTTCCAATTTTCGAGAAGATCGGCAACATATATGAACTCAGATTAATGATGGATTTCTCAGGATCAAATAGAGGCTATGCGTTTGTTATGTATACCAGCAAGGAACATGCAAAAAATGCCGTGAAAGAGTTGAACAATTATGAAATTCGCAAAGGCCGACTTTTGGGAGTCTGCAAATCGGTTGACAACTGTCGATTGTTCGTTGGAGGAATTCCTAAGAATAAACAAAGGGAAGAAATTCTCCAGGAAATGAATAAAGTGACCGAAGGTGTCATGGATGTCATCGTTTACCCGTCAGCTACTGACAAGGCCAAAAATCGGGGATTCGCTTTCGTTGAATATGAATCACATCGTTCAGCGGCCATGGCAAGGAGAAAACTTATTCCAGGCCGTATTCAGTTGTGGGGTCATCCGATTGCTGTTGATTGGGCCGAACCCGAACAAGATGTAGATGAAGACGTCATGTCCACAGTAAGTCCTTCTTGAAAACTTTTGCAATAAACCACGTTATTGTGCGTGTTGTATTTTGTTGACCTAATGACAAAATGGCTACCGTAAAGGAAGATTTTGACAGATCTATGCTATGAAGGTGTAATGACGGCCTGTTGATTAAGAATTTAATCATTTTTGCCACGTTTATCTGGTTAATTCCTGTTTCAATTCATCAATTCAAGTCTTTCTCGTCTACGAGCTGTTTATTTTTCTTTTCGTTTGTATTTCATATATTTGTTCAATCTATTTAATATAAAATTCCCGGAAATGTCGTCCATGTTGTGACAGCGATGTGGAATGATCGTCTGCTTCTCCATTCTGCGTCACGTGGGCTCTCAACATTTCAAACTTTGTTGCAAATGTTCGATGAGCTGTCATCTTCTGTCAAAATATGGATATATAATATGGTTTTCTTTCTCTACATTTATACAAAAATATATATAATAAAAATGTTTGGTTCGTGCTAAGCTAACCAAAAAAACAAAACAACAAAACAATTTGAGAAGGAGAGTTTATACAATGTGGACAGACAATGTGGAACAAAAAACGACAAAACAAACTTTTTATCTGTATAACTAGCGGTCGGAGATATGAGAACTCCATCATAACGTACGATCATGAATCTCATGATGGAATAGGCATATCTTCGAAAGTACCCCCAAAAATAAATATGTATATATTATATATTTGTTTGAATTTTTTGAAAGGGTTTAAGAATTATGAGAAATTTTGTCTGAAAAACTAATGAATTTGGGTCTTTTTTATGACTTGGATTGATAGACATTGTTTTCTGTCTTGTGGAGGGAAAAACCAGTTCTACATGTTTAACCACTCCAATTCATTTCTTTCAATCACTTGCAATGTAGAAGTCAATGTCAAAACGATGCAACCTCTGAAACGAGCAACCCATATCAGTTATATATATATTTATTAACAATCTTTACAAAAATGCATTAATGATGCTCAAAGAGAACTTGGACAAGGGATTCACAGTATGCAACTTATTTTATGCAACAACAAAAATGATATCCATTAATTTACTCCTATTGATTTAATTCTTACTGTCCTTTATTTGATTATTTATCACTTCCCAGGTTCGAATCATATATATGAGAAATTTGATGCTGACTACAGAAGAGGACAAAATTAGAGAAATTTGTAATGAAGCCGTGGGACGAGACAATGCTGTTGAAAGGGTGAAGAAGATCCGAGATTATGCATTTATACACTTTAGAGATAGGGATGATGCTGTTCTTGCAATTGAAAAGCTGAATGGTGAGAATGGTTAAATTTGCAAAGCTAAAATACTTTTTTTTATTATTTTGAAAAAAGACAGGATTCAAATCACATTAATGGTCTTATAATTGCTGCAACTTAAACTTGCTGAAGGTATGTTTGTGACCTTTCGTTCTCATTTCTAAGCAGTTAAATTTGTTTGGATTGATAGGCTAGTTTAGTCTTTGTTAAAAACAATCATAACTAAATTTATTTTAAATTTGAATAATAACATATTTTGTCAATTCAATGAAGCTATTATAGAGAGCAAGTTAAACCTATTAAATTATGGTTAATTAGACCTTTTAAAAATACAATTTCCAAGTCTGGCGCTAACTTCGATATGAAGTACAGAAATCGTTAGGAGGAACGTGGAGTTGAAAGAAAGAGAACAACAGAAAAAGTTAATTTTGAAGAATTTATCTGGCTGTTATTGGAATTGTATTGATGAATGATTTGGTAAAAAGCAGTTGACGAAAAATTAATCGGGCGATTTTTTTTTTAACTCTTTCAGGAATCAGCGTTGAAGGAAGTTATGTGGAGGTTGTTTTGGCTAAACCAGTAGACAAAGCTGATTATGTAAGATATGCACGTGATGGCGGACGGGGAGCTTTTTCCCAGGTCAGCCTTTCTTTTGAGGCAGATTAACTCGTATATATTCACTTTTATTATCCTTTTACATTTTCCAACTGCTTGGCAAAGTGCGTTTCATTGTTTAGTGAACGCCTAACATCAGCTTGACTACTAAGTAAGTTCTAAAGAACTGTGTTATTTTTTCTGATTATACAGGTGATTTTCAGCTGTAGTTGCCAACACAGTAACAGATTGTCTTCAGTTCTTCTTAACTATTTCGCTAACATTAGAAAGACATAATAAAATGCAGGCTTCAGACTAAATAGAAAACTTCAGGTTGTGCTTCATGATGTAAAATGCGTGCGTTTGGAAGCAAATATGTGCACAACATTAATTTAATATGAATTATAATATCTATTTTTATGCCCATTGTTTTTTCCACTGTAACACAGTGACAAAATGTAAGGATTTTTGACTTCGTCATGTTGATAACATCAGTAATAAAACTTATAATATATTTTCAGATAATTCTTGACCAGGAATTTCTCTTGGCAGAAATACATTACATGTGACTGTTTTTTTTTTACTATAGACATAGTATGTAAACTTTTCTTTTGCTTACCATTAGGGATTTGGATATGGTTTTGATCCCACTTACTCACCGCCAGCCTTCTACAACCAGATGTCTCCTCCACCAGCTAGGTGAGATTTTATTGAAATAAAAACTCGCCTAAATGAAAATAATTGTCCATTCAAAATTAGATTCGATAAAAATAATTTAGAACAGAAACACAAATTAAAACTGAATTAAATTGAGATGTGTGATACTAGCCTACTTGTTGACAGTCTGTTTAATGTTCAAGTTCATTGTAAATTTTAGAAGAGAGAAGAAGAAAATTGATTAACTGATGTTTTAAGCTAAGCGCAGATCGACATGCAACAAGCTGCAACTCACTGCAACTGAGAAATTTTCGACAAATGCCTGCAACTAATTGTGACTAACATCTGATCGTGTACATCAACGCAATTGTCAGCGACTGACTGACCAAACACTATTAATAACATGATCTGTAATAAATTGACCACGCTCATAAACATGGTTTGTGAACAGTACAAATTGCAGCACAAATTTACCACAACACATGTGAACGCCTTTTTTCACAAAGTTAAATGACCTTGTCAGAAATTTTGAGACCGATGCATAGCTTTCATAAATACAAGGTGCGACTCAAAATATTAGGCTTTATTGATTAGAACTGTCCGAAATGAAACTTAAAAGCTGTCGCCTTTTAACCCCCAAAACTATGACATGCTGCATCACATGATCAGTTTCAGTCGCAGTCAATTGCCGGAACCGCATAGGTCAACAAAACTCACAGCAACTGGCCAAAAAAAGTAGAACATATGCAACTTATTGCTACTGGCTTTCTTCCTGTTGCATTGGACACGCAACATAACTTAGATCGGATTAAAACTATCTGCATTCAGTCCCATCGAACCTTGACCACAGAAATCCAGTTGCAGCCATTCGCAAGGCCAATCTATGCTAGGCTTACTTTTCAAGGGCTTTCTCAGAAAGTTTTTAAAATTTGCTTAAAAGTTGAAAATAGTATATATAATACATGTGGTAATGGAAGTTCAAGTAAAAGGTCAACTGTAGCCTGTAGGTGATGTTTAGTTTTGGGTCCATTCAAAAGACTCGATTAACGATTTGGTTGTTAATGACAGGTTTTCAATTTCAGTCGAGGTATAACAGAACGTGGTCACATGGGTCTGAGAAGTCCTGTTCGTGGCCGTGGAAGAGGGGCAGGAGGTTCTAGAGGTCTTGGGGCTGGAAGAGCTACTACAATCATGAGGGGATGGGGATTCAATAAACATCCAGGAGAGGCAAGTGAAAAACTTATTTATTAATCTACTGAATAAACTGGTGTCATTGGTGTTAGAATGTTATGTGTTACAATTTTGTATGTAACAGTTATTTCAAAAATAAGATGACATGCCGGTCCAATGGCTGAATGTTTGTGTGTTGAACTCAGGTTTTATGCCGAATCTCTCATGTTAAGGTATACCTTCAACAGACTAAGAGGACAAGTTGAGAACAGCCATGAAACATGGGGCATTGACACGAAGTCCTATATATTTGTCTTTTCTTTACTTACCAGGAAAATGAAATACCTATACGAGTTAAATGGGCCAAGGAATTGTTGCATGAATTGTTGCATGAATTGTTGCATTGTTAGCCTTTCTAACAAAATGGAGAATCTCAGATTTTCCTTCAGGGTGTATTTGTATTTTGTTTTCGTGTGCTTGAGAATTGGGCATCTTTTATTACGATTGGTTACCAAACAAAGTCCAATTTCCTACCCTTATTAGCCCCTATTTGTATAACCCTTGGCAGAGGTATTTTAGCAGCTTACCTTGGGCAAGTTGGGCTACTCATTTTCCATAAAGGCCAATCTCGAGAATCATTAATAACCCAGAAGATTGCTAAACATGTATTTATCTTTACAGGTTCAGGTGTGTACGCAAAGACACAAGAGTACTAGTTATTGAAAATAACGTTTTAGTTTTTCATAGTATTTTAAAAAAGAAAAACTCTTTGCTCATGTTGTTCATATTAATTGTTCCTCATAATTTATCAATGTAACATATGTTAATGTTTTCACTCTAGGAACGTCTATTTGATCTGTTACCCGGCATGGAACTGACACCTACTAACCCTGTAACTCTAAAACCACAATCTCTGAAAACACCAGCACAGGTAGTCCTCTACAAAATAAATTACACTAAACTGCTAGACTTTTAAAGACGAAAGAAATCCTGTAGTTTTAAAACATTTGTCAAAATTCACAAGAAATTTTTGTCGTTTATTTTATAGTTGGCTTTAACTGTTTGTTTGTTTATTAATTTGTGTTTAAACATGTATTAATAGCTTCATAAGTTTTGTGTGTGCTGTTCTGTTTGTTATTTAGTTATTGTTTTATCATTGCTTACCCTAATGATTCCTCTGCTGTTTACCTCCACACCTATTAACCAATGAGGTACTTTGATTCAACTATACAATGCCAGTTTTAAATTTGAATACCGTCTAAAACAAATTACTAATTTGCACTTTTTCACGGTTTATTTATTAGCTTTATTGAAGCATAAGATATTACTAACTCAATTTAAATTTGGTATCATTTCTTACGTTAAACGCAATGCAAAATGTAGGAAATTTATTTAAAAATTGTTTACTGTAGATGTTAGAAGATTTGTGTCAGAAGAATGGATGGGGAAGCCCAGTATACCAGCTACATTCTGCCATGAGACGTGATGGTGGTGGGGATCAACAGCTCTTCCTCTTCAAGGTAATTTAGCAAGGGTCCATTGTGCATGTCTTTATCAAGGGCCAAAATGTTTTAAAAAAATTACGTATATTTTTGCAATTTTATCCTGTGCCCATTTAAAGCAATGTTTCAGTTTGGGAAATTTTACAGGCAAGTCTTGATGTAATGTTGCTGTCTGTTACAAAAATTCCATATTCATATGATTATTTCTTTGTACAGTCTCAGTTTCTAGCAATTCCTTTTTGTGCTTTTTGTTGAGCTATTCAGTTTAGGAATGTTTGTTTCTATGCTAGTTTATGTACATGAATATCCTGAAGCTTTTAATGACAATTTATCTTCTATTATACTTTGACTTTAGTGTGAAAACAAATAGAAACAGGATTCATTAGGAAAGATGCATCAACATGTTCTTGTGTTGTTTAAGTGTAATCATACATGTTGAGCGAAATTTTAAAATATAATTTGCAGACTGCATGTAATTTGTGACTTTAACACATGTGTTGGTTAGCATGTTTCATCATTTTTTCCAGTATATATATTCTGTGTATTATTTGATTGTAGGTTACAATACCAGCTCTCCATTCTCAGTACCCTATCAATAACCCATTCACACCCACTAAGTTATGCACAACTGTGGAAGAGGCCAGGGTGTTTGCTGCAGAGTATGTTCTCATGCAGTTGGGAGTGTCAATTGAAGGTATGTTATTTGGATAATACTTGATCTTTTATCATCAGCCTTTAACCCTATTTCTCGCCCATAGATGATGTAGATACATGTAGATGTGTTGTGATGCACTTATGGCTTACACTGCTTGTTTTTGTGTCATGATTATAAACCTGTAAAATAAGTTGGAAAACTTAGTAGTTACTAACAAATTACTGATTTGTTCACCTGCTGGACCAATCTTTTTTCACGCTTTGCATATTATCTAATTTCTCGTTTTCTTGCATCTAATTGCTCCAATCTTGGCACGTTATTGAACTATGTTTGGTTGCCTGAACTTGTAACCTGAAGCTTGAAATATATCTGGTATCCTGAAATGGTACAACTGGTGATATGCTCGGAAACATGCCTGGAAACTTTCTCCAATCACAAATTTGTTTTAATTTACGTACATGATTTTCTTCTGGCATGCTGAATTTTGTGCAAGAAAGCTTTTTTTAATATCTTGTTATTAGTTCACTATCTGGCTACCGATACAAATTTACATTTTTGGTTGCCTTATCAATGACTTAATAGCTGAACAGCCTCCTGTAACTTTTATCTGACTTGGCCAAAAAACTGCTTGTGTAATGTCCTGCTGAGAGCTTTTGAATTGTACCCTACTCTGTATTCTTTCTGCTGCCCCTCCCATACTGGTTATGAAACTAACAGACCCTCATTTGTCTTAAAGTGAAACACGAGAACTGCTCTGTATTCACACAATCATACAATTTTTAATTTAAAAATAAAGACAAGGAAAAAAACCGTCAATGTTTAAATGCATTATTAGATTAATAGGATAACTGAAGTTTCAGATGTTTTGTTGCTGACTTTGTATAAATATTTTATGTCAGTAATTGTTTAATTCATTTTGTTGTTCTTAAATAAAATGCTTTTAATTTTAATTTAAAGTACTATTGGTTAGATAACAAATGTGGGTCTGTCTGTCTGTCTGTAGGTGGTGAAGTGCCTGCTAGCTCTCTGGTTGCTCCAGGCAGTCCCTATCAAGCAGGACGTCCTGTTCCTCCTACCTATTCACTGACAAATGGTGCTCGCACTGATCATTTGACATATAACTCCTCACTGCCTGTAGTCTCAAGCTCTTCTTATATGGTTAGCCCTGGGAAACTGCCTCAGAGTAAGACAATAGTTCATGTCCTAAGCATAACAGAGCAGTGAAGAAATTCAGGAAAGTTTTACTTTGGC
>JAVFBZ010203292.1:0-13624 GCA_032466195.1 Katharina tunicata
AAGGATGTAGGATAGCTTCTATTTTAGAATGGCTTCTTGCGAGAAGTTATCAAATGACGTAACTTCGTTGCTATGATTTAACATGCTGTATAATCGTTTTGTTTTATGTGCCATAACATTTCTAGGGCACTGTCACATCGGACAAACAGCTGATCTTCGATGAAGTGGAACGCCTTCGGCTTGATGACATTGGGAAAAATTTGAACGAAGGGAGGTAACTTCATTCAACTCAATTGCCACGATTTGATTCGTCCTATTTCAATCAACTCGCTTTCGACTAGTTGAAAACAACTAAAGTCGTATCTATTTATTCTGTTCACACGTTTCAACTCAGTCGAATTCGACGAGTCGATACTACAAGTCGCTTCGTGTGAACGCAGCTTTACAAAATACCTACAAGTCCTTTATGTTACCACGGACAGATAAATGACGTTGCGTGACGCTGTTAGAGATACATGAGCTATACTAATGGCGCTAAGCAATCAAATTTCACAATAAAAGTAGCCAGATATTCCCATAGTAACAAAAACGTGACTAAGATGGATTTTCAAGTTCTTGGTATATCTCAGTCATGTTTTTGTTATGTACCCAGATTATAAATACTTAAACAAGATATTAATATAGTACATGTACTGTGTAGCAGATAGCAACGTGATTAGTTAATGTTTTCCTTCATTCACGATGCAGATTTCTCATTTATCAGCAATGTTTATTATGCATATATTGGGCAATGTGGTTCTTGTTAAGTCTTTCCTACTCTATTAACACCCCCGCCATCAACTTACTAGAAGAAATAAGACAGGTGACGAATGCTTGATTTCATCGGTGATAGCTTAGTGGGCGTGAAGTACGGATTTAACAGCTGAGGTTAGGCGGATTATTATTTAACGGAAATAACAATCACACAAATTTGTTGGCAACTGACAGGCGATCAAAATTCAATCGCTAATTCTCTCTCATAACAAACAACAAAAGCGTAATTTTTAGCAATTTTTTACCAATAGTAACGTGCTTTATCGGGATTCCTTCGTTAACTGTCAGAAAAATATCGGATGTTAATGGCACAAGACTAAACCACAGAACGACACTTCTAAACCAACGTAAAACATCACTTACCAGAATCAAATCTGGAGAGTAATGTAAATTCAAATGTGGTGTTAGTGTCTGCTTTTCTGACAAGTACAGATTCAGCTAAATATGAGTCACAAACTATATGCCGCCAGACATTAATATAAAAGTAGGTAAACTATAGTTGAATTTCCACAGATAAGTTTAACATAATAGAGTAGCGTGACAACTCCAAAGTGTTGTCTGTATATTTCGGTTTAATAAAACCATCTTCAGCAATACATTAACAGAGACCATACAAGGTTTATATGACACAGATATGAAAATTAACATTCATATGTAAATTAAAGTTTCAATCTGTTGAGTAATAATATTACTTTGCAAACATTACAGGTACACAGTGTATATTGACATCTGCATATCCCCGGAAGGTACTATTATATATAGAAAACTTCACATTCTGGCCAATTTCTGCTGAAAGATACACATTGGATTAAAAGAGACAATCCACATTTAAATAATGGTCTGAAAGCAAGCAAACAAACTATCCCTTTTCTCCTTAAGTTTAACCAAATATTTCCACTTAAAATTTCTTAGCTAGAACACCACCGTATATATTGCCGGTATATTTTTTTCGCTAAAATGAATATTATATATCTTCAAAATTTAAATTCAATTGTTCTGTTATACCTTTCCTTTAGAATTGTACCATTGTATACTCTGATCAACTAATATCTGAGTTGTTTTAATCGTATATGCCAATTAGTCTACATGTAACTGTTCTTTGGTATGTATGGGTTTAACTGCATTGACACATTTCATAACATTCTGTACTTTACTGTCTAAAGACAAGCTAAGGACACATTTTATCCACTTCTTGATATCTTTAATGTTATTATAATATATGTCAATATACACTATGTGCCTGTCATTTTTAGCGAAGTTCATATTACCCAATAGATTAAAACTAATTTATATATGATTGCTAGTTTGTTATATATACCTTGTCATTCTTGTTGAACAACGCCTATCTCCGGCCCCTCCGATTATTGGCTTTTGTGTAATGACTGGCCATCTGTTTTTAGCCCATTAGCGACATATTTACCGCTGCAGGCAATACTTGTATCTCATGTAGATAAGCGCATCCTACAGGACATCAAGTGCATTCCGCGCCAATAAAAACCGACATAAAGTAGGTAATAGCAAAGAAAATAAAGAAATAAAATAGAACTATTTAGCATAACATTAGGTGGAAATGACCAATGCAACAAGAGAATCAAGTCACATGAAAGAGTTTAAATGTTTTCATAGGTCAATAAATCAGGTCTATTGACGTCTAACCCGGCGCCAGCAGCCCCGCTATGACGTTCAAAGCTATATTCAAAATGCCTAGTCATAACACACAGAAGTGAATCAATGGACCGTTTTATACAAATGATCTCTTTTAATGTACTGTTGAAGACGGTTTAATTAACCGAAATATTCAGTCATCATGAATTGTTCGTCATTCTTTGGAGTTGTCACGCTACCCTATTAAGTAAACTATAATGTTGGTTTTGCATAGACTTTGAGCGACAATGAACTGAGAAAAATTGGAAGCGTGGTTTAAATCGAGAAAGAAACTGTTATACAAAAAAAAGTTGAAAAAGGAAAGGTTCAGAACTAAACCATAATTTAATAACTCTTGCTTATGATTTTCGTTTCATTGGTACCGGGAAACGAATAGATGACAAGATTAATATCTGGAGCCGAATTACTTATATATATAAATATACGCTTATGTTAATTTCTCGTGATAAGATTAAGTAACAAAGCCCCAAAGTTACTTTGTGTTTATCTTGGTCTACCTAAGTGGGGCCTACTACGCTGTATAAACCAAATTCCCATCTCATTCCGCCTCCTCGTATATATTAAATAAATATTAAGCGTAAACTAAATAGACAAAATTAGTTCCAAGAGCACAGAAGCATGCAAAAGATAAACACGATCATTTATTTAGAATAATAATCATCATAGACGTCTAGTCCACAGTCTTTATACCATAAACAAACCGTAAGACCGTAAGATCTCCCTGTGTCCAAATTAACGGTCAGTAACGTACATTCTAATTGTAACTAAATCACTACATATCACGCACATTTAAACGGCAAGAAAATCAAGTGAACATCGAGTCGACGGCTTAATGTTTTTGTACCGATGCCGTGTAAATAGTAGATGTAATCAGAATGGATATAATTTCGTCTACAATTTTATACTTCATGGTTTGGTGACTATTTTTCTTTAATTGTCTTGGGTGATCCCAGAATCCATAGATGGAAGTTACGTTTGGAATCGACGGTATGTTCGTGAACAATGCGCACTCTTTCGGAACAATTTGCAAAGCCATAAACTTGTGAACCTGATTTTCAGTAAATGAAAAACCAAATTATTTCAGTGATACAAGTAAAACAGGGCGATGCATAGATAAGCCGTTGTATCAAGATAAGAATCATGCTTGCATTGTGATGTGCTGATTGTTTTTGTTTTTTTTTATTGCTACAGCTATTAAAGGAATTAACCAAAACGCATTGGAAACTAACATGTATTTGTACTTTTGATTTAATGTTGGGGCAATTCTCTCTGTGAGGTAAAAGTGACCTCCATTCACAATCACAATCTCCTCGGCCAATTAACTGATGAAGTCTTTGTGGGTTTATTTTAATTTCATTTTATAGATTCAAAGATAATTTCTACAATTAGTAGATATGGTTTAATTTGCCCGATGTCTTTTATCAGCTAAATCTATCGATTGTACAGATGGCCACAGGAAATTAAAACACGCCTGCATGACATAAAACTATGAGTTGTGTTATATTTTCTAAAGCAATCGGAGTGGCAGCATATTTTCTCTCTGATTATTTATCCGAAAAAATTATCACCACCTTTCAGTGTTTGTTTGCGATTTTTCTGGGCGTCAACATTACAACAAATATTCCTAATATTATTGTTATGTTTTAATGAAATGGGTTTTCATCTCAGTTAAGTGTAGATTATAGATTATTGCCATTTCCCTCTCTAGTAGATTTAAATTATTCATGTTGTTTTCCGAACTGTTTCGGTGGATTGTGATAATCTGCATCGCCTATAGCAGAACGAATCTGAGATAAGCGTGTGACAATCTTCAATCATAATTCCACATACTTTCTCTGAGCAGTTTCCGATAAATGATTAAGAAACACGATGGTAAATTGGTAGCATGCTTTCTACTTTGTACCATGTACGCTAAAGTCTACCTTCTACTAGGTCAGATTAAGTCATGCCTGTCCTCAGTATTCAAAGTTCTGTGAACAATGAAATATTAAGTGCTTCAAAAAGACGAAGAGTTCGATTAGAATTTAGATATAAAGAAATAAATGAATCCAATCCACCAACACCTAATTCGTTATTTTCCGGTTTTTCTTTTTTGTTTTATCATCCACAAATGTCACCCTCTCCCCATTTTGAGATATCACAGACTACATTAGATATATTTAATGATTTTATGGATTAACAATGCGATGAAATAGACGAAACTGATGATGTTGGTCACACATACATCAGATGTACACAAACTTGACACCAAACAAGTGGGAAGTATGGTGTTTCCTTTTGTTTAATATATCGGGCTGTCTGTGTATATAATATGCATTACCGTCACCAAATAATAAAAAATACTAATAAAAAAATTACACAAGCATCATTTGTTAAAAAGAAACGCCTTACTGGAAATGTAAATTTTTCAGTTAGAGTATCGATTGTGAGGTCACACAATTATAGATCCAAATCATTCTGCATTTACATCATCCCTAAAGTGTGTATGAGAAGAATATTAATCTTTTATAACTTCCGTTTTATGAAGAAATTTTGTGAGTACAAGTTGCCAAGACGATAATTAATATTGCTAAACCGTCAATTCTTTTTCAATGAATTAATGCGACAATAGAGGAGACAATGTAAAAGCTTTCAACTCATATCATCTAAACTAGTCCTTAACAAATCTTTGTATTTTATTTTTTTCTTCTTTAGAAATACGAGTTTGATCCAAATATGTAGGAAAATATTTCTATCTGACAGGTATGTTGGTTAGCGTATCACTGATGAATCCCATTCTTCAATTACAACGTAATAGGATTTGAAAAACCTATCGTACTACTCAATAATAAATAACAAATGTTTTTTGTAGTGGGTCTGTATGCATATCAAACATAGCAAGGCCGACTTGTTTTCGAATTTAACTGTAATAACGTATCTTTGTAATATATGATGATTTGTGGGGGACCAATGCTATGGACAGTGGTGAATACTATATAGGTCATTTGTGAACTTCTGGTTGATCCATATTTCTATTTTACATTTCCCATATTGCTGATCCTATGGGACTATTGCGATGAAGCAAATACAATTTTGTCATCTATCGAACTGATACAGGAATATATTAAAACATGAGGACACAAGCTATCTAAAACAAATCTTCAAACGAAATCAAGGAATAAAGGATACCAAAAGAATTGAAGGTCACATTAACGCAATGAGTAATTACACGAATGCTTTGTAGCAGCACAGTGTTATTGGTTGCATCGTGATTCACTTCGTGTGTCCTCGGATTTATGAAGGAGCGATCAGAATCTAAGCTTGACGTTTACTGGAATAAGCTATTTTTTCTGAAACATCTCGACACCTTTTTTGGGGACATCGGTTGCCAGCTCAGGAAAATCAATATGGTCCACATATAATCTTTAAAATGAACAAAAACACACCGACCATTCCACACATTTGAAAGTTCAAGATGCCACTTTTGTATTTTCTTGCCACTCTCTTTGTCAATCAAATTCATCAAAAGCAGCATTTTGAAACATATTATCCTTCAAATTAATCCACATACTCAGCTTTCTATATGCAGATAAGAATATCTGGGACAACAATAAGCGCAAAAATGTACCAAACATGTATACAAATATGGACTTGTTGAGGTTTATACACCTATACCATATGATCGTTTGTGTTATCCGTGCATATCTCCTCATTTGGGGCAGCCAATGGAATTGTTTGCTTACAGTGGAACGAACAACAACTCTTGTAGTTTTGTCGGTGATTTAATGACTTGTTTATAGATGTTACAACAAGTTTAATTAAAATTTAATTAATCTGTAAAAAGGAATTAGGGTTAGGTGTTAGGGTTAGGGCAAGCTAAACATTAATCAATCTGTAAAAAAGGACTTAGGTTTAGGTGTTAGGGTTAGGGTTAGAGTTTGGGTTAGTGTTAACATTTGGCAACATGTGCTTTGAATTGTAACATCTGGCCGGACAGCTTCGGCCTTTTCCAGACGATTTTCCGTATCTGCAGAAATTATTTTCCAAATAAGGAGATATGCACAGATAACACAATCGCACCTCTGATACTGACTCACATAAGGTGATATAGACCGAGGTCAATATGTCTACTTTGGGTCTATATTGACTACATTGGGTCTGTATAGACCGAATTAAAATGCATTAACTGTTTTATGATATGACGATCATTTAATTAGCATACATTTTCAGCTGATATTCGAGTAACAAATTATTGTTTTTAACATCTGAGCTCGAAGCAGACAACACCTTTGACACAGCTCAAACCAATGAAGAGAACGGGATATCCGTCGGTGATTGGTTGAAATTTGCCGAGGTGTATAACAGCACCTCTAGTAAATATTACGGGTTCGCACTGACTACGTTATATATTTCAGCCAATTTATGATAAGAAAATATGATATACCCATCAAGTCATATTATAAAAAGCTTTATTGGACTTGACCTATCCTTATGCAAAGGATACATTCGAAGCATCGGTGCGCAGCACTGTTACCATCGAGCACTTTAAACAATGACACAAAACTGGGGCGATGGAAATCAACTGCTGTAAAATACTACATATGTATTCATGTACTGTAGTTTGGTATTAAGGCTAATATAAGCGCTGTGATCACAGGATATTTAGGAGGTCAGCAGTGGCTGCTTGTATATATCTTGTTTAACCGGCATTTAGAAGCTGAGCACATACTAAAAACATGACTAGGATAGATTTTCAACTTCTGGGTGTATATACACGTAAATTGTAACTCTGAGGTCAGCAGTGTCTAATCGCTTAACTTTTAAAAACATTGGCCTATTCGTAAAAAGAGATAGGCCTGCCTAGATATCGACAGGTTAGGCTCTGGCGTAAAGTTATAGGCCTACATGTGTCACATGATGAGGTCAATCGTGCCTGCTCATTGTATAGGCCCTGTTAGTCTCGTTCATTTCTGCTTTACCTCCGGGTACATCCTCGAAACTGTGACGCTCTGGTTTGATAAGTGGTCTTTCAGTATGGTTTTTATTTCGCTTTTGTTTCAGTTATAGGACTGGACGGGACAATTGTCACCTTTATCCCGTGTGATGTTATATGTTAATAAAGAAGTAGCATGTACCTGGAACTGGAAGGAATCTCGTTGAATCCCTCTAATCACATGACGTGACTTACAGGCCCTACTGCTTTATTATCCCTTGTCAGGTATTTGAGTTAAGTTTAAATGGGTCAGCAGTGCCTTGTTTGGTTTTATACCGTACACCGGTGAATCAAAGTCGTCATAAAAACACGCGCGAGTACGACGTTAAACACCAGTCAAATAATAATCAAATTCAGTCACATACGTTCGAAAATTTTATTATGTGCCACATTCATGTAAACTGAGGTTTGGGGTCAAGTACCAATGACGGCGTCGTCATTTGTAAAACATGTAACCGTTTACAATTTCTTGCACCATAAATTGTAGGCCTTCTTGTGAGTGCTACTTTGATATGTCCCCATTTTATGATTAAATGATATCATTTATAAATACAAATGTGTCTCCTGAAGGTTCGTCACAATAAAAACCGAGCGGGAGCATCATTCGATCGAACACCTTAACACAATTCAAGCCTGGTCTGATACACTTCCTTGCAAGGTTTTCGTTGTGACATTTGTAACAAAATTCCATTATCACTTGTCTTCCTTAGAGCTTTTTATTTCCTCAACTTAATTTAAAAAATTAAACGTTTAATCTTCGGGTAGTTATCATTTCACAAATGAAACTCCTTCAAAACACATTAAAGTTTTACAAGCCATGAAGTATTTACCCTATCACGTTTGAAAAACACTTAAAAAAATATCCGTTTGTTTTTTGAGAATTTGACTACTTAATATCGGTTCACCGTGTTAATCGAGAATAGATTATATCTGCTGTTGACGTCACGGATTGGTTTTGTACAATTAGCGTATTTGCTTCCATAACCCGTACAATTCATTCCAGCTATTAAAATACATCACTGACTATATTATTTTATATTACATTTTTTATAACATGCTAGATATGTGATAGAACATTCCTTTGGAAGCGTTTACTGTAGTGTCAACATGCTAAAAAGATGCAGTATTTGTATATACATGTTATATAATTTTAATTTATAAAGTTTTAATAATAAATAATCCACCACCTAAGACTTTTTTCAAACGCTCAAAACACAGAATACTATTTCACGCTATAAATTGATTGACAGAACTATCTTATTATAATAAGAACTATCCTATTATAACTTGTTTATTGGTTGTGTCTTCAGCACATCTTAAAAAGAACGAACCAGAACTACTGTTGTTATCAACAGGATAGATATAGTAAGAATTATTAAGAATCTTCGACAGGTTCAATGAAACTAATTGTCGGTAGATATACGTGTTTACCACAGCAGGAAAGAACATCTGCATCACTAATAATGTTGTTTTCAACATGATAAATAAAGTAGGAATTATTTCCAATAACTGCTGACGGTGTTAAGGGTTGACATCTTCTCAATACAAGATGAATCATGGAATAATCATGTCAATGGCTACAAGAACGTACTACTACTAATAATAATAAGCTTTATTTACAGAGGGTGAAGTACATAGGGGTACACTCAGTCAGTATAGTGCTGAACTACCCTGAGATTCTCCACACAAATTCTCCGAGTACTTACATTTGATTCACCAATATTTAAGTCTGGCAACCATGTTCTTATATCGTATGATCAACAAACCATCTACAAAATGTATTTTTTATTTATTTATTTATTTGTGTTTCGCAGAGTACTCAAAGTATGGCTTCAGCATTGCCGAAGTTTTGGCATACCGGGAATGAAGTAACAATTTGTATTTCATTCCGGGTAGCATATCAACCTATACTTCCGATAACATCCTTATATAGTTTCCTTGATGTCTTTGTCTTACACAATTCCCAGCTTTCATTGTAATATTTTAACCGAATCCCGCTATTTCTTGTCTTCCATGGAGCTTTTCATCTCCTCAACTCAGAAAGCGTTTAATCTTCGGATAGTTTAATGAATTAAACCCCTTCAAGGGACATGTCCTGAATTATTAATAAAAACACTTGACAAACTATCTGTAGATGATTGATTAATTTAGGTTCACCATAACGCATGATAATAAATACTTGATTCTCTCAGCCGTCAATGACACGGTTGTTTGTACAGTAAAAACCTTTACTTCCAAAAGCGATACAGTCCATTCCAACTAATTAAGTACATCTAAACAACTGTCAGGAACTTATTAGTGTACTCGTGTCATCAAATAAATCTGTTTGTTTGTTTTTTTCTTTGTACTATTTCATACTACTCTTCTTTCGATTTTAGAGATAAGTTTTAAATAACCTCCTTAAACATTTTCCTCATTCTGAAGATTTCTTTGTGTCCACGAATACGACGAAAAGATAACCAAAATAAAACATTTCGCTATTTGACCTGAATAATACGTCACCATTCCGTAACAATAACTGCTGTCAGTGAAAGGACTACTTTCTGGGTCATGTCAAGACCGTATTATAGTATCAAAGACATCAAGGAAACTAGTTATATTTTACCCTTTGACCCTATTACTCTCTCGACTTTGGCGAAAATCTTTTATAAACATCCTAAATATTGTTGGCATTCAGAAGATTTGTCTGTTTAAACAAATAAGATGTAAAAAAAACCCGGCCATTTATAGGAAAATATAACAAAAATGAAACGAAATAATACGTCGCCATTTTGCTAACAGGACTGCTTCTAACTGTGTCGTAAGACAATCAACATTATGTGAATTTCTTGTCAGAATATCGATCAAAGTTGGTGAAAGCAATTACCGCGAAGTATAAAGAGGGAATTTCTTTATTGAGTAGTATGTATGATTGGTGATTGCTTGTGGTGTTGTCCTGTCCTGGTACTGTTTCTTGCCCGGGAGTCGAGGTTGTTTTACATAGTCCATTGGGCTGATAAACCATCGTATCGGTCAAATAACTGTAAGTCCGCGTAAAACCCCAATCAACAAACATAGATATCATTGTGTCGTTATGTGGCAATATTACAGTTTTCAACGAGTTTCTGGCTACAATACGTCATACAGGGGCTCTCGGATGGTATGGTGTCCTGCTTTGTATTGTAAATGTAATGTAGTATTTTCTATGGTGTCAGTGTCGTTCAGGGTGGTTTCATTCACCACTGGGCTGGCACGTCGTCATATGAGTGTAATAACTTTAAGTACGACGTAAAACTCCAATCAATCAAACACACAAACAATCATCCCACTTAAAAGTTGTTTCACACCATATGATTGCACCAAGCACAGAAGCACAAGTGCGATACTAGGTGAATCATGCATGTTGAGACTATTGCCATCATTTAATGGCGTATCGATTGTTTTTTAGCATCACTTACACTTAAGGTACGAACAAAAAACTAGATTTTATAATACCTATTGAGTCTGTAAACTATTCAAGAAACCTGTGACAGACACAAAAGTCGGTTTTGATAATTGAAAAATTACAAAATTAGAAATAAAAAAATAAGTGTTTGCACTATTTATAAAATTGTTTATTTCATTTTAAGTTTTGTGCTGCTTTCAAATTGTGTATTTTTATTTTCCATAAGTGGTTCAGTTGTTGCGAAATTGGTTAATGCTTATATCAAAAATTGATTGTTTGCTCGGCATCAGGGCGGGTGAAATTTTCTTGTACGGTCAATGTTTGATTTATGAAGGTGGCCAGCCAATACATTATATTCAAAGACTTGAAGGAAGGAATATAAATCGTGATCCAGGATATCCCATTTCACCAAAGTGATGTAATTTGTTGGTGAAATGGATATCCTTGATCACTCATATAATATCCTGTTTATAACCCACACCAAAGCTCCATAACTGTATATAGTGCTATTTTATACCATTTTGCCCTAAATAAACTGTTTTATTAGTATTTATAAATTAATAATTTATTTAATATCAATAGTATTCATTAGCTTCGTGAAAAATATTTGGGTCAGCAAGCGTGCTTTAGTGACACAAACACGGTTTATAACACACTTACTTCTGCGGTGATCTATAAAACCATATTGGGTAATCTGAGTTACAAAGATACTGCGCGAATATATGCAGATATTCTTAGGACTTGTACGGTATTCACTGTATTTTTCCTATTTGCCATGAATTGAGTTGCCTGTTTAGATCAGTCCAAAGATATATGACATTATTTCCGCTTAATTGATGTGTTTTCTGGACCACGGTACATTGTTTGTAATGGTATTCATTGGCGTGTTTGGTTTGTTCGTTTCTAATTACTGAGACTACGTCTAGAAATGAGTCCAGTTTGTGGCAAACGTTAATGTACTACCGGCAATCGAACATTGATCAGCGATATCTAGACTGTTAGGCATGCTTTGAATGACATCTTTCATATGGATCGACAAAGCCAGGCAATTCTTACTTATATCTACAGTCGAGCTTACACGCGAAACTTCGAACAATGTAGACCACTTTGTGAAAAAAGCTATTTTGCTTTCGAGAACCCAGCATTTATTGACCATCATCAGTAACAGCTAAGATACATGTTGTATGGCTGGCATGCCTTTCATCTTTGTCACTTCTTTACTGCTGTCACTTCTGTAAGACTGATACCCAAAGCTAGATAAGTTTTGGTCATTACGACGGATCTTTCGTCGTTTTAAAAACCTTTACAAGAAAAGCCTTGGCAAATTGTTTAAATAACCTTTAATTTAACTTATTTTGAAATTGTAAATTCAACTTTTTTCACTTTAAAATAAAGTTATTCGACTATTCGCTTTTCCTCTATCAATGAGAAGCGATGGATAGGACGTCTATCAACTCTTACAGCCTACAACCGGAGCAAACTTGTGAACATGAATTTATCTGTATTCACATAGATATGCACTCTCTGTAGTGGTATGGACAATACAATTGACCATTAGTGGGTGGTATTGAACTAGAAGTTTTACTTGCACAATATTCTGACTAAACTATGACGACTAAGATGGATTTTCAACTCCTGGATATATTGGAAGACTGTTGACCGAAAATTTTTCGAAATTACACAATGTAAAAACAAAAGTGTCTCTTTTTGGTGATGGAACCTGATATTTCATCATATCTAATTAATCAAATACATTTTATTATACAATATTCTTGAATAATGCTCGTTTGTCTTAAGGTTATGGCTCGCACGTCTATAGTACTGGTATTTCATTTATTTCGACAGTGAACTTACTCGAGTTATTGTTGGCCTATAATTCATCCATTACAAGACTCAGATCCAATAGTTATCCATGTTAATGTATTCGCATGTTTATTGTTATTGTTACAGATTTTGATGTCGACGTGCTCATTCTTGAGACATATCAATAAATAAAAATGTCAATATTCAGTGAACTTTGAAGGACTTACTTAATTTATAGTGTGGCTCATTCACTCGCTCGTTGTATTGCTGGATGCCCATCTACCATTGCACTGGGTAGTTTCAAGGCTACCTGTTTTAAAAGCATAAACTGGAGTTTTCCAACAACTTTTGAGATAGCACCGAGTTTTTTGCTAAATTAAATTCCAAACAAAAAAAACAAACACTGGCAATACCAAGTCTTAAAAGTAAGTGACATATAATCGAACAAGGCGTTATATACCAATCTAACAGATTACATACAGAAAACGGCTTGAGCTGTATTAAAAGCATAATAAAAAACGTAATACGCCACTAAATTATGCAAAACTTCGTATTGTTTTACATGTCCCTAAATGGTTTAAAGCAAGCACTTCCTTATCTTGGAACTCATTTATGTGATACATAATGAATAATTTAACAAACATCCAGTTAGTTATACTCTTTACAAGGCATCCAATATTCTCTTTGAAGAAGCCTAAGCGGTATATCTATTGATCGAGTGTGTAGCATCTAGCTTTAAATTACCACCTGTACAATCAGATGCCACGGCAAGTATATTATTTGATCGTTTAGCTGTTAAAGGTAAATGCGTGGAGTAGTAGAATTTAACCATCGAATTCGATGCAAGCTGGGCATTTCCGATTATTGAACCAGCTAGGACACTGATTTGACCGTGAATGGACCTAGTCACTACACATCTTGTAGTCCTTGCCATTTTTAGATGTACTGATCCACAGGCAAACCCAAGAGCTAAAGACAACTGTGTACCGAAAGCCAACCCATTCAGA
>JAVFBZ010203303.1:0-13623 GCA_032466195.1 Katharina tunicata
CAGGTTGAAACTACTTTCCACCCAGGTTGAAACTACTTTCCACCCAGGTTGAAACTACTTTCCACCCAGGTTGAAACAACTTTCCACGCAGGTGAAAAATACTTTCCACCAGGTGAAAAGTACTTTCCACCCAGGTGAAAAGTACTTTCTACCCAGGTTGAAACTACTTTCTTCCCAGGTTGAAACTACTTTCCGCCCAGGTGGAAACTACTTTCCGCCCAGGTGGAAACTACTTTCCACCCAGGTGGAAACTACTTTCCACCCAGGTGAAAACTACTTTTTTACGGTTGCATGACATGACAGTCGGCCTGTACGTACGTGGTGTAGGCCTCGATTTGATTCTGTATTATATTTGGTCACGTGGGAAATCCCATCAAGTAGCATATCAATTTCTACCTGGGTGGAAAGTAGTTTCAACCTGGGTGGAAAGTACTTTCCACCTGGGTGAAAAGTAGTTTCAACCTGTGTGGAAAGTACTTTTTATCTGGGTGGAAAGTAGTTTCAACCTGTGTGATAAATAGTTTCAACCTGGGTGGAAAGTAGTTTCAACCTGGGGGATAAGTAGTTTCAACCTGGGTGGAAAGTACTTTCAACCTGGGTGGAAAGTATTTTCAACCTGGGTGGAAAGTAGTTTTAACCTGGATGGAAAGTAGTTTCAACCTTGGTGGAAAGTACTTTTCACCTGGATGGAAAGTAGTTTCAACCTGGGTGGAATGTAGTTTCAACATGGGTGGAAAGTAGTTTCAACCTGGGTGGAAAGCACTTTCAACCTGGGTGGAAATTGCTTGACAAAAAAACAAGTAAAAGAAAAAGAAAAAAAAGAGTTATTGTAAAAGAAAATAATAATGTCCCCTACGGGCCACCGTACTAATGTATGTTTAATGAGGAATGTCATTTAGTTTAAGAACGGATTTGTCATTTGGTTTATTATGATCTGTCATGATTGGTGCATTGAGAGGAAAACTCTGCTTCTAATACGATGACATCTAGACCACAGTGATTTTGTTTACGTCCGATCCACCCCTATTGGCTTGTTTCTGTGATTAAATTAAACTGACACGGATTACGTTGTATTGATCAAGCAGCTGGCAAGTCACTCATCAATGGGATTATGATAAAAGTACTCGAATACTCAAAGTACTTGTTTTCTCCACTCGTAATTTGACAAGACCTCTATTTCTGCTTTATGCGTTTTCTTCAGTTGTGTTTGTGCACATTAAACAATCGAAAATCCAATTTGGTGATGTCTTTGGATGTACAAGCCCGGTGAGCGAACCATGTTGAGGAGTTAATGGGTTGTGTGTGGAATGTGGACAAACATCTGATCGTGTTTTAAGCCTCTCGCCAGACATTGACATTGGCTGTTGTTGTTGCAACTGGGGCCTGCACATTGGCACACCCAGCATTCGGGCGACTTCACGATCGTACTTTAAATCCATATATGTCATTTTCTAAGTATGTGTGCAGAATTGGCCCAGATGCATAACGGTAAGCCTTTGTTACGTGACAAAATTCCTCTGATCTTTGATTTAACCACATCACTTAAAACGAGATCAACGTGTCAGCTTAAAACACGCCCTTTGTTTATATATTGAAGTGAAATGGTTTATTTAGCTATTTAGTTTTAAAATTCAAAAATGTCTTACGCATTCAGGACTCGATAGGAAAGATAAAATAACAGTTCTTTGGAGAAAAAAAAATACAAATTAAAAATGGCCCACATAATGTTAAAGTAACATACGCACTCAAAGGTTCTGAATTTTGAACTATCACAGAATCTTATGAAAAATTTATATTTTTCTCAAGAAGTACAAGTTAGAGGCTTTCCAATAATTCCAACATCAAATTAGTAGGTTGAAGGGGAGTTTTATAATAACTAAAAAACTAAAAATTGAATTTTCTGTCAGAATATTATTATGTGGATGTGTCAATCAGCTGTCATAACTGAGCAACCCTTTGACGTACCGACGCTGCACCAAGTCAAACGTTAATTAACCCCGCCCCCATCCACTATTCAAAATCTTAATTCATTCCATATAACGTCATGAACCCGGCGAGATCAAAAGCTTTGCTTGAGGCATACTAGGAAAAATGGCCGGCCTTCCTTACGCTGAATTCGAATTATTGCATGATTTCTCCTGGCTATTACTAGCCTTGAACCAACTTAATAATTTTCATTTCAAAGTAATTGTTTTAGTTTATGCACAAACGTCAAAGTTGGTGAAAATCAAGGCAATCAGAATTTGTTGTAAAACCCTAATTCTGAGGGCTTTTGTTACTTTAAATGTACTATTTTCAAATTGATTGGCCGAACACCCATTTTCCCAAGAACCACGTAAATCATATTACCCAGAAAACAGAATCAAAAGATCCCCAAATGAACAAGATTCAACGTAACAATATCTTTATTAATTCTTTATTAATGTGGTCGAGAAAAGTTTTCGTATAGATTCTGGTATCGCGACTAAAGTCTTGTTACATACATAGCCTACGCCCCCTCCAGCTTCTATGAGTTTGTCCGCTGTTCGATGTTGGCTGTAATCTTATCCCAACATAGTTACAGAGATCTGTATAGTTTTTTAAAAACCTGTATCCACATAAAAAGAGACCGAATAGTACTGAAGAAGAGACAATTAATGTGTGTACTTGCAGATTTAATTTGTCAATATATATGATTTCCAATCCTGTTTGACAGAATTGAGATATTATATTTATTGAAAATGTTGAAAACCAGGCACATGATTACATTTAAAAGTTATTTTCTTTGTCAATGGGAGTAGCAGGATGGGGCGAAATTCGAAAATCACTTTAAATATTTTTTAAAAATTATTTAAAATTAATAGAAAATTGTCAATAACCATTGAAAAGAGACGATAAGTGCAAGTTATGTGCCCGCGTCGACCTGTGCAATGCGGATCTAACACTGATTTAGCATTGTATAGATCTGTATATCTCTAATGTGAGCAATTCTCCATAACAGTCTTTAAATGTAGACCATAAAGTGGAATGATGAACAGTAAACAACCGATATGTTTAATCCCGTTCTGATTGCCAAGGGATCCTTTTCAAAACCATAAATCAACCATGATATTTCGGCACGTCAAATTAATTTTAGTTCTAGAACAACAAGTTTAATGCCCAATTTTAACGAATTTCAATCATCATACCGGCATTCAAGCGATCCCCCATTGCATCTGCCTTGAGTCACACTAGTTCAGAATATTAACATGCCTTATAATAACACGTAGTTTAAACCTAGTGACACGTGAGCATCGTCAGGCATGGTTTGGTTTGTGGAAATTTGGTGGTGATTTGTTTAGATGACGGCTCCATTCTAGTGAATGAAGTGGTTTGGGTCTGGACTAAGGTCACGTGTTTGGCAAAATCCATCCATACATATGACCAAAAATCTACAAAACCTTGATACAAAATCTATAACCACTACTACAGCTCAAATCCTCATGCTACATTTATGTTAAATTAAGGTCATTTCTATATATGGCTTGTGACATAGATGGCCTTGACGAACGTCCACAAAGCCTTGCGGTGTTTCATTTCCGCCCTCCGGACGACGACCCGGCGCCGGCCTCATTTTAGGGAACTCACAATAACTTAACTTAAACGCACAACAATCTAATAACGACATTTGGAATGTGTGAACAAACACGATTTTTTTTATCTAATGTAGGCCTAATATAAAGGTTTAAATGTTTAAAAACTGATAACTAAGATAGACACCATTTCACCACACGTTAAAACGTTTAATTTGATGCACGTTTATTTTAAAACTTCAGTTAGCAGTCCCTCCAAACGTAAGATCTCAAATGTCCACCATTATTGAAACTGTTGTTGTATTGGTGAATAAAGCAGTTGAATTGGACACGTTTGAGTCTGTAAGCGGCGGGAGTGGTATGAGCAGACGGGCACACAAACCGGAAGCCAGAACTAAAAGAACGCATAAGCAAGATACGAGTCTTTTAATGATAAGTTTCTTCAGTTTCTTTTCTTCGCTTTGTTCTTTTTCCAAGCGTCTATAGCCACTTAACTTTATCACAGCGTTGACGTTTTTCTTGAAATGGTCATCGTTCTCTGAATAATTAAATAAAGCAATAAGCAGATAAGATATGTTTTTTTTATCTTAAAAACTAGAACATCGTAGACCACTATTTAAGTTTTATAGCCACTCCCATGGCGTTCTCGATTAAGTGCGTTGCTGGCATCAATACAATTTATCCAACAGAGAGTGCCTTTTTTCTTTAGCATAAATTATATGTCACGGGGCTAGAGAGTTGTTTCCCATTGGATTTGTTCCGCTCCATTTCATTGAAACAATCTTAGAACCTCTTGGCATCTTGCAAGGCATCTTGCCAATTGCACCAATTAAACGGCATATCTTTTTTTTTCATTTTACAAAAACATGACGACTAAAATGGATTTTAAACTTCTGGGTATATTGATAAGCGACGTTTCGGCCAAGATGCTAAGACCTTTTTCAAACAATCACTTAGTCGTCATGTTTTTGTTATGTACCCAGCTTCTAAATGCCTCTTAAACAAGATGTTTGATTTACTTAAGTGGCATTTGATGGTCATTCGTAGACATCTTTTTATCATAGATTTTTTGTTTTTGCTACTGTTTTCAAAACGATCGAATGTCTAGCAGCTTAACATTTCGTAATGCCTCAGTAACATGACCTGCTTAACCTATAGAGATTTGCAATTATGAATTCATTGCCGCTAACGTACATGTAAGACATTAAATATTTTTTGGTCTGTAAGCTGTGAAAAATTCAACAAGAAGCTAAATGACAGAGTACACAACCATTCAATACCGGTTGTTGGCCTGTCGGTGTGTCCTTCTGCCAACGAGTCTGTTGACAACCGTCGGTCTGAGGTTACCTGGATAGTCGGTAGATCAGACATACTAAAATAGGCTCGTACCTTTCTCGAGATTTAGACGAATACCAGCAATAAAGTAATGACAGGCCATCCTTGTTGTTGTCATAAAAGTACCGTTTCCGCAAAAAGTGCGCAGGCGAATGAATCGTCTTAATTTTACTACCAACTTATTTAAAAAACAAGTTGCCATAGGGCCTATTCAATTTGAAGTCTGTAAAAGGCAGAAAAATAGACAAAATCGTGAAACAGTGCCATCTAATCACAACTAAACTTACTCGCTACAAACAGCAAAGAAGGATAACTCTTTCTAGGTGAACAACAAGATGGCCAGTCCATACCTTAGAGTAATAAACTCGACAGTAAGGAGAATGATTCGATTCTCTATATTAGAATGTAGATCAGAGTGCCTGTGGAGTGGTTTGGTCGGCCTACGGTTCCATGTCACTCTGGACAAACATAATGGCACCGAGGTGAACATACATATACAAAAAAAGCACATATATATCCCCAAACACACAGGGTCGATCAGTCTGTCCGTTGGTCGGTCTCTTGACATGTTGCTACTTACCGCATTGTGAGGCGATTAGAGGAACTGTCTCGCTATTTGCTGGCTTTTGTAAAGACTGCTCAATCCTGATGTATGTCTGTAATAAAAACAAAACAAAAACAAAACAAAAACAAATAAATAAATATCAATCAATCAATAAATAGAGAAACAATGAAACATTAACAGAGGTTACACAGGCAAAAAATGGTCGGCCTGAGCCGGGTTTAGGTTTGCGTTTCCATGTCAGAAAAGGTGGACTAAATCTGTTCCGGATCAGAAAAGTCCGACTTTTTTGACCCACCAGATTTGATGGGTAAAAAGTAATCCGCATCAGTTTAGTTCACCTACTGGCGGTGTTCTTGGAATGGCGTGACGTTTTCCTTTCTCGAACTAGCTGGCAGTGCCAAGATTCCCGCGACGCTTGCTGGAAGGGATGTCGAAAGTGCCATGTAACCGCAATCCGCCATTAATTGGCGAACTAAAATAGCCGGCTGTGATCTGCATCAGAGACGGCTCAAGTTAGTTAACCTTTTCGATGCCCGTGTAACCGCGGCTAAACAAATACATGTGGATTCCAACTTTTATTATTTTTTCAACGTATTTCACTTATATGGCGACTTTGCTTTGCCAGTTTTGTGTTCGAAACCGGGCAGGAAAATTATGAAAAACACCCTGCGACCAATACGCACCCTCTGGAAAACCCCATATATATCTTTACCGGGTAAAGGAGACTCAGCATCTAACACTCAACCAACTGAACCACAGCACAAACCTGTAACTATTACCGCAGTTACACCAGGCAAAAACTGGTGGGTTTGAGCCAGCTTTGATTTATTTTTGCGTTTACAAGGACAGGAAAAGGTGGGTTAAATCTGATCCGGATCAGAATAGTCCATTTTTTGACCCACCAAATTTGATGCATACAAACTAATCGGCATCGGTTTAGTTCACCAACAGGTGGTGTTCTTGGAATGACGTGACGTTTTACTGTGTCGCCACTTTTTCAAGCTAACTGGCAGTGTGCCAAGATTCCCGCGGCGTTTGCAGGCTTGACTGTCAAAAATGCCATGCAAACCGCATTGGGTAACTAAAATAATCCCATCAATGCACGAGTAACCGCGGTTAATGTCGAAATGTCGTGTTTGTACTAAAGATGGTGACATCCATAACATTTGGTCTACGGCTTCTTAATGCCACATAAAGAAGAGAAATGTAGCCTCCATAAACGAAAAAGTCTAATTGATAAAGAACATGAAGGACAAAAATCAATGAATTCAAACACTAATACTATGAGCTCCCTTCTTGTTTTCAAATCTCGAAGCGAACGCTTTAAAGCTTAAGGTCCAATATTAAAGAATACTTTCGGACTTTTCCTTACTTTTAGCACTTGATCTTTCCAGTTGATTCTAAACATGATGATGTAGATGTAGAGACATGAGGTGGGACTTATACCGCATATCAGACCCCACCAAAAACCTGAAACAAGTTGGAAAAATAAATGGACGATTATATTATCACATTCCCACAGTGACTTATTAGAACCATACAATTCAACATCAGTTTTATGCATTTTTTGTTCCTCTTAAAGGCCAAAAATACATTTATTTAATGTTCTCATTGCGGTGAAAATATTTCCACAGCGGTGGACGTAAATTTATCGTCTTTTCACTTTTAATGTACTCGAAGTTCATGTTCGTTTTCTCAAATTCTTGTTTGTTTTGGCAAAACACATTTTATTTTATTTTTTTTGTATTTTCGGAAATGATTTTTGTCGAACTCATTTCTAAATTAAACTAATTTTTCGATTTTCAAACAACATTTAAGTTTTATCGATGAATCACCATACAATACTGAAAGTTTGTACACGTTTTTAGCTATTGATTTCTACCGCTTTGCCATTGTAGAGGAACAAAGCAGACATAAGGATGATTAACACAAATCTATCCGCAGGTCAAATATCTTAAATGTATCAAATTAATCACTCAATCAGTGAATGGATGAATGAATGAATGGATGAGTGTATTAGTGAAGCACTGGGTGAATGAATGACTGAATATATCAGTGAATAAATGACTGAATGAAGCAATGATTGAATGAATGAATGAAGCAATAAATGAATGAATAAATGAATGAAGCAACGAATGAATGAATGAAGGAACGAACGAACGAACGAACGAACAAACAATGGATGAAGTAAAGAACGAACAAACAAACAAATCACTCAGGTATGAATTTTCTGCACTCAGAAACGAACAAACGAACCACCAAATACACACCAGTCAACCAACCAACAAATCAACCAATCAATTAACTTTTGCTCGAAATGATTTGATCATCTTACCAGATCCACCTAACCCAACAACAAACATAAAGACTGCAGCTAACGGCACTCCAAATACAACATATCCTAGAGCGTTACAGGCTGCTGCGTGCAACTGTAAGCCACACCCTCGTAACGTACCCATCGAAGTTGCCTGGAAACAAAACCAAAAACCAGAAATGTTTTGTATATTTTTTCATACATTTTCAATGAAAAAATACCTTCAAACCATCCACAAATTATCTGCTTTCTTGCATTTGGATATTGATGAGAAATAAAATGAGGAATAGAGCACTCACCTGCTTTGGAGAAAATCACCTTAAACTAAAGCCTTATAGAATCACGTTAATGTAACCATGGATTCAACTAAGTGGATAAACGATTCATAGTGTAACCTATGATACTCATACGTCTAACCACATACATTAGTGCATTAGTGCAACCAAGGATTCGCATTAGTGTTACCAGATATTCACATTCGTGTAACCAAGAAATGTACTTTGGTACAACAAAGGATTCACATTAGGATAATCAAGAATTTACATTTGTGTAGACGAACTTCAGCTTCTACATCCACTGGACACGGGTATAACGCCATCATGTGAAAGAAAATACATTAAGTACAGCGTAAAGCACCAATCAGGTAAACTGGTATCTTTGCACAGTATTATGTTATCAAAAAAGCTTAAAGATGTTTCTACATCGTAATATCAATTTTTGTTTTACATCAGTTTGTTGAGCAAACGAAAATCAAAATACAAATAAACTAAAATAGTTAAAACTACTGCAAGTAATAATAGTGGAAATCGATGTTAATACGACAGAACTTGTTAACAATTTACACTGACATTTTTGACAAAAATGACAACCCCGGAGAGAGCAGTGCATATAAGATGATGATATACCCATTGGCACTGAAGCACTTCGATACTCACCACGATACAATCTAAGAAGGCCAGTAAAACGATAATTGGAATGAAATCGTACACCATATCCACAACTTCTCTGTCAAAATAATACTCAGTGTTAGATCAAATAATACGAAGTTTGATGATAAATAAAATTTCATTTATCGAATGCTGAATAAAGTACAATGGTGTGCACAGGGCACAGTATTTTGGATAGGAGTATTAAATATAAGTACTAATGTGTGAAAAGTCGACAGAAATTCTATAGTTGAGGAATAGTACAACGCAAATCAACCAGTATTTTCCCCAAAACTTCGGATCACTTATGGCAAACATTAATACTTAATCAACCAAACTTTTAAAAAACGTGGGTGCACAAAATTTGCTCATAATATAATAAGATATCACATATGTTTGTGTGAAGATAGAAAATTCTAGATATAGGTTCGAATCTCCCGGTCCAAATAGGTATATAAAGGAAGATTCTGGTGGCTGCAGACATCGCGGGGTCGCATTTGGAGAATTAATGTGCAGCTTTCAACATCCAACTCAAAAATAGAAACACGTTGAGTGCTCTTCCGGTACGGATTCGAGTCAATCAGGTATATAAGGGGAACGTTTCCCATGGCTGCAGAGATCGCGATGTCGATTTTACGAGGGTTCTTCTCAATTTTCCACCATACACCGACAGTGCAGAGTCGTCATTTACATGAATTGCCCTTTAGTACGGCGTTTAACACCGAACACAAAAAATAAACAAACAAGAATATGGAACAAGAACGAGAAAAAACAAACTAAGTAGCGATAAGGGGTCCAGTTTCTGGTTCGAATAGAGAATCAAAGCTAAGAAAGAACGTACTGATCAGTGGTAAAAAGGCGGGGTAAATAGTTCCGGAGAGACATCAAAAATATGGCCACGACAATCCATCCCAAACCTACAATTTAGACCAAAACAAACATGTCCTTTGTTTTAGTTTTTTTTGTATCTAAATACATGTGTATTTTTGTATAAATGTAGAGAAAGAAAATTGTGCTTGCCTCCACCGGGATTCGAACTTGGATCTTTTAATATTTAGATAATAACAAATTTCGTTTAACTCTGTTTAATTTCAATTTTTTTCAATTTTTATCTTTATTTAACGTCGGAAATACATTGAAACATTTAAACATAAGTTCAAAGCTATTAATCAGACTCCAAAAAGAAACAACACGAAAAGTTGTTTAAAATTAAAAAAAAACTACCTGCAAAAACTTGTGCCACTCTAGCTGTACATTTGGCTGCCCTGGCCCGACCTGCTCCCAAACTCTGCCCCATTCGTATACTGCTGGCAACACCGATACCCGAAGGCATCTGAGGAAAATTGTGTTTTTAATTGAATTTATTTCTGTCATATTTTCTCTAGCCGAAAATGGATGTAATATATGTACGCGATTGAATTCAATAAAATAACCTAAATTATTGAAATTAAAATTATGCGAAGGCAAATTTAAATTAATTGTTACATCGACTTAAAAGTAGTTTTGCTGGTATAACGGTGCGGTGCCAGTCGTTAAATGTGTTAAATAACTTAAAGTACGGTGCAAACCCCCAATAAAGAAAAATACAAACAAACAAAGATTTCCTACATCCGCGTGTTTTCCAAATGAGCCACTCGGGTAACAATTTTTGGCCACTCGACGGCCCGTAACAATGTATAAGATTGCAATCCTTTTTTCAACACCTACCATATATATGATTTGTTCTATTTGAAACAAAACAGTTGTGGCGCCCAGTGTTACTTCGTTGAGAAGGCCTGTATACAGAATAAAAATCGTCAACTACCCATCAATATTTCGGAAAATTAGTAGAGGTAAATCAAGTAGACTTCAAACATCCACATGATTGTCAGAAGAAATGTATGAAGTAAAAATTTATAAAGGGGGCACTACTCTAGTATTGCACATTGGCTAAAACTACACGAGTTATGTTTCTTTATTTGTAAGATATACATGATTAAATGCTCACAAAACGAATATGCACTGTCTTACTGTTTCAATCATTTATATACATAATAACGTGAACATCTTATTAAGTTGGAATATTGTTTTAAATTGACAAAATGTTGATCTTATTTTGTGGCATTTAAACTGCATCCATAACCAGAATTCTTTTTCTTCTTTTGTAAAAAGCTCTGCAATAGTTATATCAAGTGACAACTTTATGAGAAGGAGCGCATCAATTAGTTAATTATAGTGCAACATAAAATACTACAGAGCTATATTTGTGTACATATACATGTACATCCCAAAATATACGTTTTGCGCTGAATTGTTACATTTCTTCATATCGGATAATAAGCCTTTGTCCATAATATACTTATGTAAAATACATTTCCAAGCAAATACAAATTTCAAGATGAAAGTAAATATTATCATTAAGTATGTATTATCGGGAAGTAAATATTTTCTTGAAAGTAGATAATATTATGAAAGTAACCATTATCATGAATTTAAATATGATCATGAAAGTAAATATTATCATGAAAGTAAATATGATCATAAAAGTAAATATTATCTTGAAAGTTAATATTATCTTGAAAGCAAATATTATCATGAAGATAAATATTATCATGAAGATAAATATGATCATGAACGTAAATATGATCATGAAAGTAAATATTACCTTGAAAGTGAATATTGTCGTGAAAGTATATATTATCACGAAGGTAAATATTGTCATGAAAGTAAATATTATCATGAAGGTAAATATTATCATGAAAGTAAATATTTTTATGAAGGTAAATATCATCATGAATCTAAATACCATGAAAATAAATCTTATTACTAACGTAAATCTTAACGTGAAAGTAAATAGCAGAATGGATCTTTATTTCCATAGCAATGAAACTAATACTTACCATTCAAGAATATCCCAATTTCAAAACACCACCATTCCGTAGCCGTCATGACTAACCCAGCCAAGCCTAATGTTACAAACTGTCCCCAGTGCTCCAAAGCACGCCATGACCAACCTGTCAAGTAGTTACAAAATATACCATGTAGTTATTGCTGATATGATTTTAATTACCTGATCTTTGGTTCCAGCAGATTTAGTCTACGCTGATCAACACTGATTAGCAAAAAAAATAGGAACAGGGACAGATCGAGAGTTTTATTTGTTATTATTAGGAGGTATTGTGATCTTCTGATTATGATAAGAAATTAAGCATAGTTTTGAAACTGAATTGCTGATACACTCCTTTGATGGCCTGACCTCTGGAGCTGATGTGGTATGAAACTGATTTTATCTGCCTGCTGTTGACATCGATCTGCTGACGAATTATCTGTAATTTCTTCTGATTCGGAGCCGATTTGCCGACATAATCAACTTACATGTAATTTCCAGTTAAGAGAATCAAATAAAATGTATCAATTCAACTAAATAGACATCATACCGGTCCATGTTTCTTTATACAGTCCTGTTACTTTAATGTAGACAACTGTGGATACCAACATAACGAAGAAGGAGATGTCCTGTCCAATCGCGGAACCTCTGAAATACATTAAAACATTTAGTGTTAATAAAGTATTACGGTAATCTCAGTTCATCAAACACAAGAGAGGAAAGATAACCATTTAAGCCTTTAAGGACTACGCGAAGGAAACCACCCGCAACTACATTGGCAAAGACGCGACGAGACAAGTTGAGGACTCAAAACAGGACTTGTTTTAGCGGAATTTAGAAGATGGCAACGTACCAAAAAACAAACTAACAAAACGTTGAGGAATTTTCAACTTCTGGGTATATTGATAAGCAACGTTTCGGTCTAGATTCTGAGATCGTTTTCAAGCAATGATTACAAATCTCAATTAACATGAGATTTGTAATCAATGCTTGAAAACGGTCTTAGCAACTAGACCGCTTAGCAACTTGATTGCTTAGCAACTAGACCGTCGCTTATCAATATACTCAGAAGTTTAAAATCCATCAAAGTTATGTTTTGTTAAAAACAGGACGTTTCTACAAATCGAATTCCTGGTGTCATAATTTTACACTGTAGGCCTACTTACACTATTCCGGTCTGAAGTACAAACACCGCCAAATACTGAATAAGAGCGTTAACAGCGTTACCGAACCCACCCAGAATTACTGTACAAAGAACACGATTCTACAACACAAATGTTTGTAAATAAATCTTCATTTGTCTGGCACGAAAGGTGCATTCATGTCATGCGATTTGTAGTTAATATTTTATGGATTCCCCAAATTCGCAGCATTTTGATTGGTTGAGATTTTGTTAGACAAATGAATAATCCCCTGAAGTCGTTACCACAAATTGCATGGTGGCTTCTTTACAATCCTCTATAGACACGCTATGAGGAAACAAACACCTTTTGGAACATTAAAACGACAAAAAACTTCAAATATCACCATTTGAGACCCAGTTTCGTTGTCTCAAAACTAGTTCTGTTCACCTGCGTCTCTGTAACGTCAACTACTTGAGGTTAAGTTCCATTCTACATTTTATGACTGCGATTTACTAGTGTTACAGTCACAGTTGATATAAGTGATCAGTTGCCATTGTTCCTATTTCATAGCTGAGTGGAAGACATAATTAAGGCGAAATATGCCCCGATGTTGTCTGACGAGGAGTATCTAGTTTAAGAGAAAGGTATCAGCTTTGCGTTGAATCGCTTAGTTACGGCTTCCAAAATGGGTAAAAAAAACGACACAACTTGTTTTCTTCCACATCCTGATGCAGATGAAAAATAGCGAAATGTTTCAGTTTTAAGTCTTATGTACATGTAGATCCGAGAATGTCATTTCCCATATTTGTTTGTCCATAATAATTCATTTTCAATACTGTAAACAGATCCGTTATTAAAAAAACAAGTCCGCACTGCGAGACATACCCCGTGGCCTGCAGCAAATACAAACCATGTGGCTGCAGGCTTTGAAGCATGTATTAT
>JAVFBZ010203313.1:0-13623 GCA_032466195.1 Katharina tunicata
TAAAGTATAGTCAGCATAAAGTATACCCAGCGTGGGAATACCTCGGTCTATGAACCCAGTAAACCATAGAAACACAGGTTATGTATCAATCTCAATTTGATGAAATGTACATTAACTTGTATCCAGATTCCTCTTGGGAACTAGTAATCAAATGTAAGGGACAGGCTTGGAGCATCTGATGCAGTTATCAGAAATCCACAAAGGGTGTGCAGTACCTCCACCTTGTATTGTACATCCACCGTGTCAACTTTTTAAAAATGTTGTATAGTTTTAAATTGCGTGAGCTATTTATAAACGATTTATAATAACAACATCATACAAAATATAGCGGAGAGTACAACGAGCACTATAGATAACCTGTTTGTGACACTGGATACAAAATGTTATGAAAAATACTTTTCAGGGGTTTATATCGTATCTTAGAACATTCAAGGAAATGACATCATAAATAGAAGGTTAAAGACTAAGAGTTTTTTATGTAAACAAGTTAACAGGAGAGAGAACTTTGTTAAACATTAACATTTCAGAATATTCTGCAAATAAATCAAAACACATAACAAGGCAAAATGACGGCCAGCTCTGTTTACATCTGACGTCACTAAAGCTGTCAGAAATATTTCCGATTAAGATTAGGTACTAACACAGTTAAGCGTAATCACAGAATCAGTTTTTGAAATGGCGCCCGCCATGGCATGCGCTTGGAATTATTTTAAGGTGAAAATGTTGACAGTCATGTGAATTACGAGTAAGTGCATATGGGTTAAGTGCTCATAAGTAACACAGATTATAAGGTAAACTGTGGATAACAGTCGTTGGTTGCGATTTTTTGTACAGGACTGCCTGCGTACTGCAATACGATTGAGATATCGCAGACGCTCCTGAATGGTTTTTGAGATTGTACCGTATTATGTTACGTATATATTTTACCATATGAAATAATTAATAATAAACTCGTGTACAATTGTTGCCACTAAATATTCAAAGACACTACAATAATTGGATTAAATTTATTTAAGTGATGAATGCAAATTAATAATGAACATCTAAAAAATGTAGAGCAATTCTGGACCTGGCGTTCAGATAGGACAAAAATCATGGAAAACGTATACTGGCGTTTGACATAAAAGGACAAGTTGGCAGGGTCTCAAGTGCCGTAAATTTTCAACAGACGACAACGTTGGTCTCCTGACGTCACAGGACGCATCAACCATGATAGGGGTATTTGATGCGGGTTGTTGATTTTGGAAGAAACAGACGACAACGAAATGGAATCTGAGGTTAAGATAACGTTTACTTTAATGAAAGAAAATGTTGTAGGACACAACACATATTTTGAGGCACCGAGTTAAAACCACCCAGTATATTTGGACTCATGACGTAAGCGCATGCTGGAAGACGGATAGGACTATGCCAACATTTTTCATCAATTGAGACATACGCTATGAGATACAATTGTTTAAAGCACAACTGTAAGAATAATTAATTTTGTGGGCAATCGAATAGAAATAGTGTTCAGGCGACTGGCGACTATTGTGATCCTAAGGCAGTCGATGTGTCCTAGTATTTACATTTTACAGCTCAGTAATGGTCTTGGCATGAACATAAACCCTACCACCAAACCTGCCCTCATATCCGCCATAGATGGCAACCGCTTGAACGTTGTTTCTTAATTAGCAAATATTTGAATTATTCACAGATCATGCCGAACAAAATACTTCCGTTCAGCGTTGATATCATCTAAAGCTCATATGACTGTCTAGAATTTCAGATCAATGTCGACAAAGCCAATTTATATAACTCTGAAGCAACGTGAATGCTACAGATCGTCAACGCTGATTATCTTGGGAGAACTGGTATTATAAAGACGGGCGTTGGCTTAACTCGATTATTAATTACCAAGCTTTCACGAATGGCTAATTGTATTGAATGTGGCATAAAGTCTTTGATATATAAGTATACAAGGGCTTCAATTGTATGAGTTACTCCGTCGGAAATACGAGCACAAGGAGCCACCTGCGGTAGGTGAGAAATTCTCGGCGGACATTTCAGCCATTCGTGAACAGAGCATGTTACATTCGATTACACAGCTACACCAGGGATTTGTCAAAGCAAAATTGTAACTAGCAGTCAGATGGCGTGTTACGGACAGACTCAATTAGTTTTCGACGTCTTCAGCACTCCAAATTAACTATTAGAACTATAAGTATCAAATCTGATAGATTGAATACAGCTGTAACATGAAGTATTTTAAACTATATAGTGTGTATATAACCTACAATCAATTCTATTCTAACAAAGGGTAGAAAGGGGTCTTGAGTAAAATACTTTCTGTTGAAGATGATACGTAGCTGGTCAATCTCCTGTCATAACTGTTCCATATCGTTACATTTACCATAGTGAAGTTATTTCCTTTACTTTACACTTTGACAGGGCTATTTAGGTTAACGTAATTTAAGTTACTTGGCTGTGAACAGTGTGTAAACCGATGTCGATATAAAGACGGCCGATGCTGTATGTACATGAAACCATCGCAGGGTTGCTTACAATGTATTGGAAAACACGTCTTACTACATATTGTGTTAAAGAAAACTTTCGTTCGAGTTTGTCAAATTCGGTTCTTAAACTCCACGGTTTGAAGGCAATCATACATTGAATACAAATGATGATTTGGGTGAAAGGATGGATGATTAATGTTTATAGCGTCCTATTTCCCTAATCAAAATAAACTTGTATTGCTGTTAACGTAATCAGATGCCGCAGCATTACAACTTTGGTCTGCATCACTTTACAAATAAAAACAGATTATTATATTAAAATTCCCTCACGGTTTACCCATCAGTGTCAAATGAAAGAAAAAAACAACAGAATCTATCGGAAACAAACAATTTGTATTCTCTTTACGTCGATGAGTCCTTTTTCCCCTTCTGTCCTCTTTTTTCAGACTGCAGAAGAGAGGACTTGATCAATTCCATTGCTCTTCCCTAAACCCGAATAAATTTCAAAATCACATACTGTTCTGACCTAGCGGTATTATGATCATGCTAATTCATAATTGGTTTAACTAAACAAAATTTTCTTCTTGGAGCCTTATTCCCGAATCTTCAACTGGAAATATTTTCACTGTGTGTGTGCTGTTTCTTGTTTGGTGATTTTGGAAGGTTTGATCTGAATCCGTTTAATTTCGACAAGAACTGTCCAGATTAAAGTACGGGTTTTCTACCCCTTGGATGTAAAAAGGCGAGCTGTGGAAAAATACTGGTTTCAAATGCGTCAGGTCAATCGCCATATGATACTTAAAGACCGCTGGGACAAAACCAAACCATTTGAGAGAGTGTGCACATTAAATCACATTTAAATACGATGATATTATTTTCATCTCATAAAAAACCGACGCCTAGGGAATGTTCTTGGATGGCGGACGTTAACATACATTGATCTGTGTGATATGTGAACATAATGACCACACTAAATCCTTGCTTTATTTGCGTTAAATGCCGTGCTTACGGGTATTTCACTTATATGACGGCGGTGTATTGCAACAAAAAATAGCGGCAATTACATCAACCAAAAATGTGACGTTGCTTTAGATCTGTTAAGAAAAGATATGTAAGAAAGATAACAATGTCTCATCGCTCATTGTTATGACAGCATGAATGTAAACCCAAAACATGATCTTATCCGGAGGGCATCTGCCTAGTCCAGATCAAACGTGGCGTTATGTCTGATAGGTACATGTATATATATTCCTACTTTATAGCTAGAATTTTCGTAAACTGTGTTGATGGTTGTCGTCTCAATTTTACGGGTTCGGGTTTTTGGTCTGAAGGTCCGAAGGTTCATTGTTACGAAGGTCCGTTAGCCCGAAGGTCCATTGGTCCGAAGGTCTGTTCGTCCGAAGGTCCATTGGTCCAAAGGCCCGTTTGTCCGAATTAAACTTGAAGGATTCCTAGAAACCAAATCCTTTATTTTGATCATATATAAAATGCTTTGTTAGCAACAATATTAAGAAAATAGGCCGTACCCAACAACTTTTCATAAGCCGTGTGAGTTAGGCCAAAAACAAGCCTGAGGCGATTATGCATATTCGAGAATCGAATGCGAAGCTGCCTAGCAGGTGACGTCACACTGAGGACAAGCTTTACAAAGTCGGCATTTGCTATTCTGTATTGATTCACTTAACCACTCGATGTCTCCACAATTCTTTAAATTGTTGGCAAGTTTTAAGGCAATGTAGTCGTTGTCGAATGAACACTGTGATTAAAATCTGGCGAAACGTGTTTTTTTTTTCACCACCGAGTTTTAATAATTCTACAACAATTTTTAGAACTCTTGCGAGGAATACAAGTCACACCTGATATGGTATATATGATATCTTCATCATTAAAAGACCGATCTGTGTAGTTTTATAACTATTTCAAATGCATTAAACTAAACCGCATATTGTTTAAATTACCCGAATAAACCATTCTCAAAGTAGAGCCGAAATAAGATCAGTTCAAAGTTAACTTTTGAGGAAAATAACCGGCTACGTTCTTTTCAGGTCCGATTTTTTAAAAAATTACCCGAGTAAACCATTCTCAAAATAGAGCCGAAATAAGATTAAGATTTGGGAAAAGTTCTATTCCGGTCTAAACAATGTCCGACGCAGGTGACCCACAGCTCCGCTAAGCGGATTAAATAATAACGGGTATGCCTAATATACAATAAGTATGCCCGACTATAATCCCACTCATAATGCATACTAATTAAAATTTTATTTTAATTTTGATCATATATAAAACTGTTTTGAAAATAAATGAAACAAATATCCCTAAATTACACTGAATTAGTCATATGCTTTGGCTATTATAAAAATAAAACACGCTTTAATTATGCATGTATGTTACATTTCCGGCGCCTTCCGTTTTTAAGGCAGCCATCACAATAACAACAAATAACTAGTCCACAACAAATAAATATCAGAAAACACACTATTTGGTGATAATACAGTAAGCGTTTGATTAAATATTGAGTAGAATAGACCGGTGCCTTTTTTTGCTAAAAAGGGGGACCATTATGGCGTGAGGCCGTTTTGGCTTGGGCCCGTTGTGACTGAATATATACCATTGCGTGGCTCCATTTTCGATGCCAATTTTTGCAAATTACTTTCGTTAGTCTGTTAGCAATTTACACTTTTCACACTTTCATATAAAATACAGTAACGTACCAAGTTGATTTGTCCCTCCTCATAGCTTCGCGTTCTGGTGAAGTTTGATTACTGTCACTGTCATTCGAAGCACTGTCGGTGTCCGACACTCGCGAAGTTTCAGGATTTACTTTGCCTTTTCCCGAGTGTTCTGTATTAACTTTCCTTTTTCGATCTAAAAAATATGGCTCTAAAGACGAAGAGGTAAGCGGGTTTTCCTGTGGATTGGACTCGTAGTAGGACAAAGTGAATAAATAAACGGCTTTGCTTAATTTATGCGAAAGTCTTATCTGTCCAGCTTAAATAATATCATGTATGCTTTTACCGACGTCATCAGGTCACGTGACCCACAACTCATTACCTTTTGTTTTGGAGTTGAGCTTGCGTCGTAGGCGGTACAACAAACTGGAAAGTTCTGCATGACTGTAATCAGTGAATAATCAGTTTAACAAAACAACAATTTAAGATAATCTTATGAAAGTTGCTAGGAATCCTTTAAAACTATAATGCTGCAGTAACTTAAAAAAATCATGAACATTTGTGGGAACATCGACGTATATATGGGCTATAGTGTAATGATGTAAGCTATATTTTAGGATACATTACTAGGTGATTTTAACGCCACTTAAAGTGAAATTTCAATTTCAATTAAGTCCAAACTAGTCAAAACTGAGGCTTGAAAGCATTTTTGAAGAAAAAAAAAACGATCTCCCCCGTTAACCTTTAAACTTCAATATTTTGTTTTCCGTAGGTGATAGGGAAGGGATTTGACTAACAGGAAAAAAGTCATAATGTTTTTTTATAAAAGGAAGGGTAAAAGGAAGACAAAAAGGAAGGGGAAGGGAAATGCAACAAGTGTTGGAGTTCATTTACTAAGTAAAAACTCATTGTTGGGGGAGGAACCCCCCAAGGAATTAAAGAGGGATTTTTTTGTGGGGAGTCTTTAAAAAGAGAGGCTTGTTTTTTTTGTGGGGGGAAAGAAAGAAATAAAGGGAAAAGGGAAGAACTAACCGAATGGGGAAAAGGTAAAGGAAAAAGGGAATAAATAAAGGAAGGGAAAAGGGAATGGGAAAGGGAAAGGAAAGGGAAAAGGGAAAGAACATTGCAAAAGAGATGAAATAAAGGAACGGGAAAAGGAGAGATAGGGGATAAATAAAGGAAGGGAAAATGAAGTTAAAGAAGTATTAGAATTCCTTTACCAAGTTTCGACTCATTGTTAGGGGAAGAATCCCCCTAGGAATTAAATAGGGATTTCTTGGTGGCGAGTCTATAAAAAAGAGAGGCTTAGTTTTTTGCGGGTGAATGGAAGATAGGGAGGGAAAAGGAAAAGGGAAAAAATAAAGGAATGGGAAAAGGGAAAAGTAAGGGAAAATGTCTCCAAACTTCGGTTTCCCCCACAAAGTCGAGGTCGTAGGTCGCGAATATGACCTTGATTTGGACATTGACCCTCACCGTATTTTGGCCAGGTTAAATTTTGAACTCTCTTTAAAAATTCATTTTGTGTTTGGATGACATTGCCAATTGTCCTTCGAACCTGACCTTAACCTTCGAACTCTGAGGTAATGCAAGCAATTGGACATATACATTCCAACGTCAACAGTCAAAGGTCAAGATTAGATTCGGAAGGCAAAATTTGAAGACTATCGGAGTAGGTCGGTTTTAGACCTAAAAATCACTAATGGCCTCCGGAAATTTGGAGGTCAGAGGTCAAAGGTCTTAGATTTTCTTCAAAGATTTTCTTGACATTCGAACCTGGCCTTAACCTTTGAACTATGGCGTGATGTAGAGTTTTTAACATATGCTTTTGCAATCCATATGTCCAATCGCTTGCATGACGTCATATGTCAAAGGTCAAGGGCACAAACGAAGGTCGATTGGAAACGCCATCCAGGGACAAAAGGTTATGGTCCCCAGGGGTCATGAACTTTTTATAGGATTTTTTTAAGAGGGTTCAACATTTGACCTTGCCGAATATAGTTCTAGGTCAACGTCAAATCAAAGGTCATCTGTGTGACCCTCTATCCGATTTAGGAGGGGTACAAAAAGTTTCAAGAAAGGTTAAAGGTTTTGACCTAAACGCGAACGTAGGCACCCAAATGGTGGCGATATTCCTTTTCAGGACCTCAAGTTTGATCAAAATCTAAGTTATTATGAATATATCTATATAAAAAAGTATTTTATGAATCCCTTACACAAAAAAAGTCGTTATAGGCATGATGATGTTACTCTAGATCTTAGTTCTGAGAGTGAAACATAAAGGTCGTCCGATCACTCTGAAAATTGGAATTAATGTCAGTTTTGCGCCAAAATTCGAAATTAGGCGCCAACCTAATTTGAGTACCTTTTTTATAGCGAATATCGTCATGCGACATGTCGGTGGAATTGCTAGGACATGTAGTTTATGGATATGGTCTCATTTTTTTTTATTTCACCCTGTAACTTGCGAGAGATTTTTGTAAATTTTAATCAAACGTTGCGCTAAAGTATAACAAATGATTATAATGCAAACAACGGTATTTTAATGGGCTACATGTGTATAAAATGTCATCTGTCTACGTACAGTTTAAAGGCCATAAAAAACTCGCATTGTCGTTTTGCGAGGGTTTGGCCGGAAGTTTTATAAAGTCCAATTTTGGACCCGAGGACCCCAAATTTTGGACTTTGGGTTACATCAACCATGCACAAAACATATTGAAGCAAAATCTTATTGACTTATTTTTTTACCTACTCTTTAAAAAATAAATCAAATATGGTCAGGTTTATCAAAATCGTTCACATGGCGTGTTAAAGGACCTTAGAATAGTTTTGATCCCAAATTTCAGCTTCCTAGTTCAAACGGTTTAGTAGTTAGGACCATTTTCAGTAAAAGTCGACAAATATTGAAAAAATAGGGCCCAAAAGTACCCGGATGTAAAAAACAACAGCAAGTTTTCGGACTAGTGGACCCCGATTCCCTCCCGAGTAATACAATTAGGTCGCTTTAATTTAATAATAAGTTTGTTCTCCCTATAAAAAAATTTAGTACTAAATAACATTGAAAGTATAGAAATAAAAGTCCTTTTTTTATATTTTTTAAATATTTTTTTAATTATATTTTTCTTACGAGGGAGTATTGACTTAAACCCCAATTCAAAATTATATGAAGCTTGGTCCAAAAACGATATTTGTTATTAAAACCTTCGTACATATATTGCAAGGTTTCGTTCATATATTGCAAACTTTCGTACATATATTGCAGACTTTAGTACATATATTGCAAGCTTTCGTACCATGTTCAATTTTTTTTCAAATATTCCTACGAAAATTATACACTTTCGCACATTATTGCGAGCTACCGTAGCAGCGGGGAGTAGGGTTAGAGCACCAACAAATGTTAGGGGACTCAGCGCAAATCTCAAGGGTTATGGCTATTTTTTTAAGGTGATCATTATAACGCCAAACCCCCACCATTGTCTTCTAAAAAAACCGGCTTACCCCAAATTCGCACATATTTTGCAAGCATTTTGAAATCACTCGAACACGTTCATGTTTCAGTCAATTAGGTCAAATGTCAAGGTCGCTTAAAAATATGTCTCTGTACATACCAGACCTATTTATCTGCCAATAATTTCATTTACTGCTTATGTATATAGTTATATGTAATCTTGTTCAAGCCCAACGTCAAGTGTCTATTACAATGTTTCTTTGAATTCGGTTTCGGGCGTATTATATACCACTGGCATTTGTCTTTATTATAGGCATTTACACACATTTAAAACTTGATGCCTATTCTTTCTTGTTTCATGCGGGTTTAGACTGATATTTAGCATCATATAAAATAGTTTTATTTGTTTGTTTGTTGTTTATTCTTGTTTAATTCACAATAAGTAAACCAGTTATATTTTAGTTTGATTTGATATTTAGTTTAGTTTCTTAATCATGCACTTTTCATATTAAAGTTTCTAGTTAACGACAAATATAATCGTTGTTTGGTTACTTTCTCCCATTATTTAGTAAAACCTTGCACGCTAATTGTCATTCGTTACTTGTGTGGAATGGCGATATTAAAATTATATTGGCGTCTGTCCGTCCTTCGTTTGTTGTAGGCCAAAAATTATGAATAGAAAAAAATTTAAGATATTCAGTAAAAAGTTGGATGAAATTGTATTCACGTAATACACTAGGCTACGAAAAACATCAGGGCCCCCGCGGGTGACAGCATCTGGGCTTGACGTTCGTGATACCCAGCAAAAGAAAACTATTTGACATATAAACTAGAACCTTTAAAATTAAGATTATACTTATATTTTTGTGTTGATTTGTTTATTGATTTTTTAAAAGTATACTTTTCTTTTGTTTCATTTAAATATATTTTTTCACATTCGGTTTAAATTCAATGCTACATTTTAATTCTTTAAATTTTGCACACACAAAAAAACGTAGGCCTACTTGACAGCGGTCCGCCACTTTAGTTATGGAAATAACTACTGAGCAAAATAAGCCTAGCCCAGTATTAAACTCTTTAAGCAGATCGGCTGTGCTCATCAATACAGCAACCTAACTCCGATCAATACTGTTGTCTATCAAAAATGATTTGCGTAAAGGTGTCTGAAAAGGGCGTGAGAGTTGGGGGTAAAACAATTGCGTTTAAATTTGTATCCCATATAAATACGGAAGTCTAGATCCACAAGGGTGATGCCTATAGCTGTTGTTGTGCATTATTGATTCGGACTAGCGGTGATTCGGACTAACGGACCTTCGGACTAACGGACCTTCAGACCAATGGACCGTCCGACCAGCGGACCTTCGGACCAATGGACCTTCGGACTAACGGACCTTCGGAACAACAGACCTTCGGACCAACAGACCTTCGGACCAAAGGACCTTCGGACTACTAATTTAACACTTTGACGACAATTCGCAAGGCAGATTTTGATGTTGACACAGGGAAATACCCTAATACATACCAACAAAATGCAAATTCAAATAACATCGAAGACAATTACCATTTTAGCCTTCATTGTGCCTGATTCCGTATCTGATTTGTATTCAAATTAGTGCTAATTTCTTGCAAGTGACTCAACTTACACAGGAATGAGTTTTACACAGATTTCAGAACAATTTATCCCGATGTTCCGTTTCTAGCAAACTTCCCCAGGAAAATTACAAATTCTTTATTGATTTAGGAATTTATCGATAATCAAATTATTTACTCATAATTTTACGAGTAGCCTACATAGTTCGTCGAAGTGCCAAACAGCGCTGGTCTACTGGACTCCAGTGTTTTTTAAATAGCCTGATGTGCGCACTTAACAGGCATCTATTAGAGGACACCGAATCAGTAATGCCAGGTTCTGATCTCGACGTAATTGTATCTCTGTATCTATCATGTCAGATTAATTCATGATATGGGGATAGATAGCATTGACACATGTCACTGAAACGTTGAAGTTTATCAACAAATTTCCTTTAAAAACACAAAAGAGTGCACCAACCGCCCAAAATCATGTTAGTGACGTCGATAGTGATTAGGAGATCTACAGAATCATGTTAGTAACGTCGATAGAGATAAGGAGATCTACATAATCCTGTTAATAACGTCGATAGTGATTTGACGATGGCCCAGAATCCTGTTAGTAACGATGATAGTGATTGGAAGAATTATTAGTTTCTAATGGTTGCCATTTTTCAAATTGGGAGAGGGCCTGGACCAAAATATCAGTTCAATTCCAGAGTTGTTCACACTACCTAGTAAATCATAATTGATGTCGTTTTGACTAAATCATTCTAGAGTATATAAGTATTGGGAACCGAAACTATAATGTTTGTCTAGCTGCACGATCAAAATCCAATGACAAGTGTTTCAGTAACATATAATTCTAAATTAAAAGCGGTCCTGTTAGTAGGATCTGTGTAACCATACTGACAAGGAGAGTATAATACATCATCACATATCCTCAAATATAGACTTGCTTATATGCATATCAGCGATCTTTATATCACTCAGTTGACAAACATGGGTTGTTGTTGTCGGGATTATCAAAGCCGGCTGAAGCTGGTTCCCTGTTCCAAGATCCTTATTCACTTGAAGTTAGCTCGCAGTTCCCAGTTCCATACTCACTTGAAGTTAGCTCGCAGTTCCCAGTTCCCTATTCAGCTGAAGTTAGTGCCGAGTTTTTTTTATCCAGATGAAGTTGGCTCTTTAGTCGCATAAATTCATCGATATTGATGTTAGGAAAATAGAGCCTGATACAAAGATTGTTGTACAGAGGCTACCATTTGTTTCACTAGAGAGGAAAACTTATCAGACAAATTGTAGATGGACGCCACCCTGGATTGTACTGGAGAGGAAGGCCTTACAGAGTACATTATTAATGTGTATCCCTTTTCCCGGGATGTTGTTTCATATAGCCGTACAATTACAAATTTAATTTTGAGAATAATATTTTTGCTGAAATTAAAGTAGGTTTCCTTTATAATTTTTAAACTAAGTCGGGTGCCACCCTGGATTTTACTGGAGATGAAGCCTTACAGAGCACATTATTAATGTGTATCGGTTTGCCCGGCTTGATGTTTCATATTACCGTAGAAATGAAAAAAGTTAATTCACAAAATAATATTTTTAGATAAGTTAAATCAGTTTTTTTTTTCAATAATTGTTAAATTAAGCCTGGTGGCACCCTGGACTTTACTGGACAGTAAGCCCTTGCATTGCACATTGTTAATGAGTATCCCTTTAAATTGAAAAAAGTTCATTCTCAAAATAATATTTGTACATAAGTTCAAATATAATTTTTCAATCATTTTTAAACTAAGACGGGTGCCACCCTAGATTTTACTGGAGAGGAAGCCCTTACAGAGAACCTTATTAGTGTATATGCGTTTGCCCGGCGTATTGTTTCATATTACCGTAGAATTGAAACAAATTATTTCTTAAAGTTCATTCTCAACATAATATTTGTAGACAAGTTAAAATAAGTTGTTTTTTTTTTCAATAATTTTTAAACTAAGTCGGGTGCCACCCTGGAGAGGGAGGTCTTACAAAGCACATTATTAATGTGTATCACTTTGCCCGGCATAATGTTTCTTATTACCGTACAATTGAAAAAAAGTTAATTTCCAAAATAATGTTTGTGCTGAAATTAATGTAAGTTTCCTTATATTTTTTTAAACTAAGCCAGGTGCCACCCTGGATTTTACTGAAGAGTAAAGGCCAATTCACACAGGACGCAACGCGACAGTCGCACCGCTTGAGCCACAGCATGCCGGATGAGTTGCGACACGTTTATTCCTATGCTTTAAACTGGCCCAGTCTCATGTATGATTACGTCACAATGTTGAAAAATTACATCACGTAACGTCGCTGACAACTGTCGCGCGACAGTCGCCTCCAGTGTGAACTTTATTAAATAATAAGTAGTGCTCTGTTTGCTTCTGAGCTGCGCTACTGTCGTGTTGGTTCCGGGTTGAATTGGCTTTAAGCCCTTACAGAGCAAATTAGTAATATGTATCCGTTTGCCTGGCATGTTGTTTCATATTACCGTTGGATTGAAAAACAAAATCATTCTCAAAATAATATTTGTAAATAAGTTAAAATAAATTTTCTTCAATAATTTTAAACTAAGACAGGTGCCACCCTGGATTCTACTGGAGAGGAAAACCCTTACAGGGCACATTATTAATGTGTATCCGTTTGTCAAGCATGTTGTATCATATAAGTGTAAAAAAAAAAAAAAAATCATTCTCAAAATATTATTTGTGGATGAGTTAAAATCAGTATTCTTCAATAGTTTTTAAACTAAGCCGGGTGCGACCATTGATTTTAATGGAGAGGAAGCCCTTACAGCGCACATTGTTGATGTGCCTTGTATTTTGTTTTATAACAATAGCCAGGCAAACGTATACACATTAATAATGTTCTTTGTAAACGCTTCCCCTCTAGTTAAGTCGAGGATGGCACCCGGCTTATTAAATCATTATAAAAGAAACTTACATTTCAGCATAAATATTATTTGAAAATTAACTTTTTTCAATTGTACAGTAAAATGAAACAACATGCCAGTCAAACGGATACTCAATAATAATATGCTGTGTAAGGGCTTCCGCTCCTGTAAAACCTAAGGTGGCACCCGGCTTATGTTAAAAAATATTAAAGAAAACTTACATTAATTTTAACACGAATATTTTTTTGAGAATTAACTTTTTACAACTCTACGGTAATATGCCGGGCAAACGGATAAAAGTAAATAATGTGCTCTATAGGGGCTTCCTATCCAGTAAAATCTAGGGTGGCACCTGGCGTTGTTTAAAATTATAAAGGAAACATACATTTATTTCCGCACAAATATTATTAAAATTAATTAACTTGTTTTTATTGTACGGTAATATGAAACAACATGCCGGACTGTTACGGTAGACACCAAACAGAAAGAAAACGATCAGCGATTTTATATATTTAC
>JAVFBZ010203324.1:0-13622 GCA_032466195.1 Katharina tunicata
ATATAGTCACATAACATGCACGAGTTAGTCAAAATACGCTGTTAGAATGTCTTCAAGCGACATAGCATAAGGCATTTACACACACAGACTTTTGGCGGCGATCCCCTTCCATAAAAATGACCCTGCTTTAAAGTGGATCCGAGCCAAACCATTTTAGTTGACCTTTTCAATGTCCATGCCAATATTTATTGGGAAAATTAAAACTGTGAGGTACAACATTCAAAGACAAAGCGAGAACAAATTTTAAACAAAAATCTAGAATACTTGACAATAGTGCAAATCAGAGCCGGATTGTTTTTAGTTCACCCTGTCAATGCCCCTGTAACCCCAGGTGATATCTAATCAGGAAATTGAAACTGTATTGTACAACATTCAAAGACAAATTGACAAAAAAAAAATGTTAATACCAATCTAGACTACTTGACAATAAAAAAACCCATTGACACAGGTTCTTGTTGTGATCAATGAGATGTATCCATAGATATAGAAAACATTTACACAGAGAAATGACAAATACAAAAATGGCTTTTTATAAACAGACAGCAGAAGTCAAACAAACCATAAGGGCTGAATACACGTACGGAATGAAGTAAATAACCACCCACTCCTTATTGGATCAGAAATTATAACCATATAAATGTACTTTAAACAAAATCAGTAATTGGATTGATTATTTTAACAAATTTGTTGCAAGTAAAAAATATCATTTAACACCAACAGGAGTAGAAATATTTATAACAGACAATTAACACATACATTTTTGTTGAAGACCATGTTTAATTTACTTGGTATGAATTTTTAATGACACAATCTGTCATACATATAGTGTACAAAAATATCCTCTATTTAGCTAAGTCGTTTGGAAATACTAGTAAATATTTCCTAACTAATTACAAATAATATATATCAACTAAGACAATTATATATAGTTGTTTCCTAGGCTGCTTGACTTCTTCCAGATATCTTTCAGCCGCAGTGTTTTTGTGGTTTACTGAATTTTGCCTATGGGTCATTCAAAAATGAGAAAAAAATCATACCTATCCACTTGTGACTGTGTAAAACGTTTCCCATGGTTAAATAATGATTCCAATAACATAGGATCAATTAACAGGTCTAATTACATGTATAACGCTGATATATTTTATCTTGAATAAGTTAAAGAGACCCACCCCTTAATGGGTCACACATTACCTTAGCTACATGTACAATAACACATATTCAAGTACTTCAAACTCAAACTGCAAATATCATTGATTATTTTATCACAATTTTGTTTTTTTTTTAAAAGGAAAAAAGGGTTTTTGCAGAGGGAAAAGAAGAAACATATTTATTGTTTTATGAGATTATAAAGCTTATATTGCAGCGATCTTGAACACTATTGAATTACCCTATTTCTTGAACCTTTTCACCCCCTGTGATTGTTGCAACAATAAGACTTTCAGTAAGTCTAACTTGTTAAATCTCAGGCACAGAGGCTAATTAATAAGTTATGCAGTAGGCTATAATAATAAATTAATTATTTATAATCGGATAATGCTCTTTCCCAAATTTGCTTGTGGTCTAATTTCATGTTACCTATTTGACTAAACACACTCAGAGGGGGTGAAATGGTTGAAGAATTAGGGTAGATACAAATAAATTTCCTATTTACAATATCTGTACCCTAAAGCCTCAAGAAATTCGACCTCTAAGGGCACACATTTTAAGTAATTTGTTGAATGTTTAAGTGTGAATTTGGAACTAAAACTTACATATTCTGGTAATTTAAAGACTGAACTTCATAAAAAATTCAAAATTGCATGTCTACACTTCTCACACTTTGCATAAAATGTAGTTTTATAAGTTGTACAGGGGGTCGAATTTGTCAAGCATTTAGCGTAGTTATAAGACATAACATCTGGCTACTAAAGATGTTTGGAAAAACTGCTAAAAATTTACTAATTAAGCTCAAGTAAATAAACAAGTAGATCAGTTGATTCATTCCACAACAGGCAATACAAGTCAAATAAGACTAAGGTCATTAATACATACATGTACACAGAGTTAGTTATATCATCACCACCCACTCCTTCAATTGCCGTAGCTATAACTAACCATGCGCTGCAATTTGCAAACACGATCAGTAATACTATTGAGTATTGTATGGGAAATTCGTTTTCGCTTTGAAAGTCATTTGGCAGAAGTAAGAGTAGAAACAATGTTAATATTTTGTTTTCTGTCAAGTTTATATTACATGCTATCTATAACAAAATATCAGTTGAATAAATTCATAATGACACATTATGTTATAATATTATGGTGTCGTTTAGGGTGGTTTCCTGGACCAATTATGCTGACAGGTCGTCATTTCAATAAATTAATCATAAGCAAGGTGTAAAACCCCAATTACACCAATTCCACAGGTAATTAAACTGGCTTCGACAATTCTTCTCATTATACAATGTGTAATCTGGAAAGCTTATTACTGTCCAGATTCTCTGTGTGGTCACTGGCAACTAATTTTCTGTTTAATCCAGCTATTTGTGCTTCATGGGAAAGTTAGAAACCAATTAGTAAGAGAAAGCCAGGGATTTATGGGAGTTGAACCATGCAAAGTCTAATGATAGTTCTTTAAGAGAAAATTCAACAAGTGATTCCCTTGTAGATTTCTAAATCAGTCATATCAGCAAATCAATGACCAGAAGACGTTTGTAAGATATACATACTTTAATACTGGATAAAACATGGTTTGTCAGCAGATCAAGGCCTGTGTCAAAAATCTAGACATTCTCTATCAACACCTACCTGTTCTTTGAGTACTACATGTACTGATATGGGCTGGGAAGAGGTTATATTTGTATGCACAGCACAGGGATAAACCCGGATTCAAAACTAAATGTCATAATTAACCTTATTTCACTCATATATGGCAGAAATGTCAAAGTTTTCTTAATGCTCCATTATTTAAAATGACCTATCATGTTAAATAAACATCTATCCAACAATATTACACTGGCAATTATTGACCTAAAATCCAATTTCTAAGAGTAATTTTGAAAACTAAATCTGTTACTTAATTGGTGGGACAGGAAACAATAAAGACAATGTGCACAAAAAGTGACTGCAATCAGCAAAGTCTTACTCCATTCTCTTTCACAAAGTGAAAATAAAATTTTCTTATATATTTACAATCCAAAGGTAAAGTTACACTTTCCTTGCATGCGAGAAAAACTATCTATGACATGTCCATGAATTACTCTAGTAATGTAACCAACATCGTGTCAATGGTAACAAGGAAACATTGTGTTCCTGATCAAGCAATTAAGACAACAGGTTTCACTGCTCTCAATTCACTCAACTAGAACCCATCTCTAGAGCTATATATTTGGCTTCATATGAACCTATTGACTTTGGATGATGTTATCCCTCTCACTATTTTATGAAAATGTCAGTATGTTTAGTGCTCCATTAATTAAGATGTGTCTAAATAAAACACATATCTAATGTGATATTAAACTGGCAATTATTGAACCAAAATAACATTGTCTAAGTTGTCTTCATTGACAACACCATTTTTAAGAAAGATGTTGAATGCTTAAATCCAGCACTTTAATTGGTTGCAAAGACAATAAGGATAATGTTTTGATTTTATTCTGAACCATCTTATTTCACAAAATGATTTAAAAGGTGTTCTTAGCAAATTCAAACTCCACACACTTTCAAGGGATGAAACAATGATTTTCTGATGTATTGACAATGCAATGTTTGTTTATTTGTTTGGTTGGTGTTGAACGTCGTACTCAAGAGTATTTCACGTATATGACAACTTTCTAATCTTAATAATTTGCGTTGCCGGTGTATGGTGGAAAACCGGGAAAAAACCTCATAAAAAACACCCAGCGATCTCTGCAGCCACCGGAAAACTTCCCTTATATACCTGACAATGCAATGTATGCTTTATTACTAAATGAGAAACTCTTAACCAGAATACATGGGCCTATTGGTACTCAAGTTCTGCATGGAAACATGGATGAATGTAGTCCACCTAACACATATGGAGATATAAAAGAAAGTTTAAAAACGTAGCCTAGCCTCTATAGGGGTCTTTTGCAATTAGTTCTCTAACAAAGTCCATTTACCAAAAACTGAGATAATAACTTAGCATAGTTAGTAAAGCTGTATTGTTAAAGTAAGTACAACACCTAAGCAGAGAATATTTTCAACAATGATCGTCAAGGTGTTTCAGTCATGTGACCAGCATGTTGGCATTGTTGATAAGCAGCAGTCTCCTGTGCTCCTATGCCGATTGTCCTGTCTTGCATGTTGCCAGCGTCATTTACGGTGGTTTCCTTAACCAATTGGGCTGGCACGCCGTCATATAAGTGAAATAACAGCCTAGTTCAGCTTAACCCAAATCGAACAAACCAGCAAAGCAAACATGATAGGTAAATAAGGGATCTTTAGCCAACGATGTTCTTTAAATTTATTCATCTGGTTCTAGTTACGGGCACTAGCATTATAATTTGCAATGTCAATGAGGAACTGTACTGTACAACAGTGATGTCCCAAGTGTTTCACTATTAAATGTAACCAACATCTTCCAATTGGTGACAAGGAAACCTGGTCTTCTTGTCACAGCAATCAGGATAATGGGTTTGTCTTTTCTGTCACTTCCTGCAACTTGTCAGCTATCACAGGATCAACAACTCAGTGAACTTCTTACACATGTCTTCAGCAATGTAGAAAAATATCATCACCAGCCAATTCTTGAACAGTTTGTGGATCGAATGTCATCTGACTATTTACGCTGTTTTCTGTGAGGTGAGGCAAACAGCCCTGAACAAAACTGGCAAAGGATGTAGATGCCCCTGGATTTTAAACAGTCACCGTACACAAAACACAGGAAACAAAACAGCTACAGCCAAAATAAATCGGTTTCCTAGTGGTGCCCCTTAGCTCAAAAAGGACCACGGCACAGGAAGCTCTTGATCAAACACGTAAGTCAGTTTAATCTTGGAACATATTTTCATGACAAAGGAGATACATGTATCAACAGTGAATACCATTGTCAGTCTAAAATGTCTACTTTGATCAAGTTAGTATAGGATTTGGTTTTATCTGTGTTCATCAGCAACGAAGAAACAACATATGGGGACTTGGGGCAGGACTTTTTTTAAAACATGTCTTAGTTGGTCACTGTTACAAAGTTTAAGAGGACTGTGGATGAAACTACTGATGCTGTGGACAAGCAGTCTATGATTTTGTGTTTTGTAGTGAAGTGAAATCACTAAACATATGAAACAGACCCTAGAACAAAACATTTTATAGATTGATTGAAATAAGACCTGACTGATTAATAAAACATTTTATAGATTGATTGAAATAAGACCTGACTGATTAATTGGTGTTTAACAACTTCCTCAAGGACAGCAACATTGACAACAAAAAAACATGAAATCACTTCAAGTTTACAAAATTAATGTTCCTGCAGAACTAAATGTGACAGCATGAATGTATAAGCTTAAAACATACCACATTTAGTCTGTGGACTTGACTTTCCTGTGGCTAAAAAGGGATTTGTTTGATTGAGTTATATGCCAAACTTATTTTTAGTTGTTTCACTTATATGACATCAGTGCCAGCACACGGGGGAAAGGAAACCACCTAAGAATGACACAGGCAACACACAAGAGACCACAGGACATTTACAGGGTGAAGACAGGACACGACAGCAAATCCACTCCTGAGGCTACTTACGTTAAAGAGCACCATATTAAGTTAGCTCTCGTCAACCACTCGCACTAAAAAGACTGTTACTCATAACTGGAAGTGCCATCTATCTCAATAAAACAGGTGGTATTGCCAGTTATAGGAATAACAGATTTATCTCCCTTTATACCCATTGATTGCAAATGATGAATATCATGTCTTTCGGGCAAGTCTCTCCAAATAGATAGCTCAAAATCGTCAGCCAATAGTCATTTAAGCTACACATCTTTTAAACTAGCGCGAATACTGGGGCCCTCTGGCTAAGGCCAGTATGTTTCCAGATTATATTTAGTATGCAGTCATACATGTACTTAGCACTTGAGGAACATTATCTTCAGTTTCCAACAGGTGACTTCACATTTTTTGATTGTGTTAGAGTCGTCGGTCTTTTGTTGCAATATAAAGTGACATATAAGTGCAGTACCGTGAGCACGGCGTTAAACACCAATCAATCAATCTGATTACAGGATACAAAATTTGACACTTTCTGGTCTATATATTAGTAAAGAACTTTTGAGTGATAATGTTGATAACTATTATTTCTGTCCTTTAATACTTTTATCCATTGATAAAAATGGTCAGTACAAAAGAGATCCTGGCAGCATGAGACCATTTACATCAATTCAATAAGATTTTTTCTCAAATAAGTGGACATTTAACACTGACATTTCCAGAGAAAAGGTCTGGTGACGGATATAACATTAAAAAGTGACAAAGAATACAGCATGTGATTTTGCAAGACAATTGACATAATAGTACAACAGAACATTCATCTCTACATGCAGTCTATCATTTACAGACAACAGGAAATTATACAGACCATTGGTCAGGATGTCTGCATGGCAAGATATTGAATGCCCGATAGAGGCTATGCTATATCTTCTATATGATTACCAAAGAAATCTTCTGTCGATTGTTTCGTAACTCGGACCTTAATTTACCTCCAAAATAATTATGAAACTTACACTAGCTAGACCAGCATCGATGCGGTGTATGAATTTACAGAAAACAGTACAGTATTAATTTTTGTATAAATGTAGAGAAAGAAAATTTGGCTTGCCCCAATATAGGCTTAGCCTTGGAAACACATTTCCATCCAATGATATATTAAGTTATAAATCTAATTGATTACCAAAGACAAATGTGAAGTGTTGATAAGTCTTTACAATATGACCCCACCCAATAATCATCACCACCCATGTTCTGGTTATTTCCAGTACAACATTTCAATCAAGATGCTAACACTTTTTTTAAGCAACGATTGTGTAGCTACCTGAATTTAATTTAATTAATGATAGAAAGAATCATGGTTTGAAAATGGTCTCTAATAGCGGGAATTTATCGGAAATAAACCAGAGGTTGTGACCCAATCCATAGTGTCTACAGTTCACTCTATGTGTATCAACTTCTGCATGTATATATGCCTTTGAAAGAAGAAATCTCACATTTGCCAGTCTGTCCCATGTCAACTTTGATCATTGTCAGTGTCATTCAATAATGAAAAATTAAATTTTTTTTTCTCAGTATAATACTGTTTCTTCCTTTTTTTATAGTTCTAAGATAATATACAGATTGTAAAATAATTATTTGATTGAACTTCAGTGATATTTCCAGTGCATAATTGCAAAGTAATTTGTTTTCATATTTGTAACCATTTATTGTATTTGGTAGATTTTGCCGAAAAAAAAACATTTCTCTATGATTATTTCATTTCAACTATCAAGATCGGAACACAATGTTAAAGAAATTTCTGTCGTCCTAGTTCTTTATTATTGGCTCTTGCCACCACTCATAAGATGTCTAATTCAATTGAAAGATATCAGGTTCACTCGTCCATGATGTTATATATGCATGGCTTTAAGAAATTTATAACTTATTACGATTAACAGAATAGCTCTTTCAACAGAGATCATTTGATGTACTTGCCAACAGCTACAGTATATCTCTTGACAGACATAGGTACCATTAGATGGATGATTTAATTAGGTATATCTCAAATAACAGAACATCAAACAAACTCTGACATTTCCAGAGAGGCAATCTGATGACAGAGATTACGTCAAGTGAGGACAGCATAAATAGGTTGACAGGAAACTACACACAGCTGGGGATTTTACGAGCCAATTAGACACAAAACGTTGTACCTGGACATTGCTTTGTCAAATGCAAGACATTGTAATGTACATGTAGTGTATCATTTTACAGACACAGGCAAATTATACTGATCATTTAGCAACAGCTACTTTACCTGGATGTATTTTAATGACTCAATTTGACAAATTAACTTAACTGTCATCAAGGGCTGTACACGTACGAACTCGGTGCAAATGATGTATTTGTATGTGATCCAGATTATATTGTGTAATCAGTCTCCTATGAAGTTTCATGCGAAATGCCAACTTTCCATAACCATGATCTTTTTAGACTAGTATTAGTATGAAAGCCAATGAATTGATTAATTATGCTCTACTTAAGGTTATTTGACTGCTATGATTTGCGCTAAGGCTGGCAAAATACAAGACACCACAGGATACCACAACAAATCAGCTTGTCAATGCCCCTTAACTCAGAGAGTACCAGGGCACAGGAAGCTCCCACCTAGTTACCTACTTAAAGTTAAAGAAACAATATATACAATTTGAGATTGATTGATTGGTGTTTTAGGCTGTACTTAAGGTAATTTCACTTGTATTGCGCCGTGCCAGCCCAACAGGTGAAGGAAACCACCCTCAATGAAGTTGGAAAAATAGAAGCCACAATACATTTACAAGATGAAAAACAAGACACCATAACAAATCAGCTTCCTGATCCCTCTAAGTTCAGAGTTCACCAGGGCATAGGAGGCTCCCATCCAACCACCAGCTCAAGTTTGAGAAATTCCATTATTTGGTCATATATTACAATCAAAGTCTATACAATTGTCACTGCCACACTGTACAATATCTCTTTGTCTGTACTATACTACACTGGTTTGACAGTGGTAAGTGTTGAAGTTCTGATCATTTAACAGCTAAATTGGAATTAGATTAAATCTCTCTCCACCAAATACAAAAGTTTATAAATAAATCACTTGAAGTTAAAACAAAATCCATGGTTTTGAAAAGTTTCTGAGTTTCAAGTAAAATGCATAACATACATGTATATTATATCTAAGTATTGGTACACACATTGGTTAATAATTTTAGTAGAAAATTGGAACTACAAAACCATCAATAGAGACATTACATTATATAATATGCCAAGAAAAAACATTTCTGATAGTTTGCCTGTAATCATAAATCCTTCCCAGTATCTGAAGAAAAAATAAACTACATCAGAGTACAGCATTATAGAATGTCAAGAGAAAATTAAATAAGTAAACAATCACTAAGGTTTATCTGGCAAAAAAGATATACGTGCACTTAATATCGGTAGATGTAGCGTAGAACACAATTGCTATAAATGGGTATGAATAATTTCCTTCACTCTGTAAAATGACAGAATTTATTCTGTTAAACTGGACTGTCTTCCACTGAAAGGTTATTGGTACAACATCTGTTTCAAACTTCAAAATCATCTTCATACCTATCTTTGAATGAATATCAACATCTTCATGCTGAATTTCTTTTACGTGATCTCTGGAAATGTCAGTGTCTTTTTGGTATTCTGTTATTTGAGATGAGCCTTATTAATTCATCCATCTATTAATATCAAAGTCTCATTGTGAATAGTTGTTACTGAGAACATCACATGTTCTTTGTGAAATGACTAGAGCCGTTGTTCTTACTCTCCCAATTTGCCCATCAGAAGTCCTTGAATGTACTGCGCACGACACATCATTTCGGACATTATATGATCATTATTTTGGCTGGGTTAAACTCCCAATGTAGACAGATTCAATAGTTTCCATTCAGAACACAACTTACTCCTAAACTACACTTTGTGCATCTAAAGTTACATCAGGTTTGTTTCTTTTTGGACACAGCGAAAAAAAAAAAGTAAGATTTTGAGGCATATTCAGACACATATCACGAGAAATCATGTGAGGTTTTGCCGATTGACAATTTGACATAATTTTGTCAGAACATTTCAGCCATTGTCTTGCATTGTTGGTATCCTGTTATGGATCGGATGAGTAAGATATATTGATATCTTGTTAGAAACTAAAATATAATGTTGCACTTAATAATATTGCTTTCAAATTTTGAGACAATTTTTCACTGACAAAAATAAATTGAGTTTTTCTCCAGTTGAACTTTAAACAAACTGTATCATTTTCTGAGTAATGACAAAGTTTATGTCAACTTAAGTCAACATAAAGGTGTTGATAGGAAACGAGCTCTGGAGTTAACGAGAGAATTTGAAACAGATCTGCTGCAGTCAAGTACTGACCTTTGATACGATCATTAATATAATGTAATGTATCATTACAGTCTATCATTGCAGACATCAGGAAATTAGACAGAGACTATATGGGGGGTTATACAGGTCTTACAAGCCTATATTTAACAAGGCTGTGCATATTTCTTCATAGATTTCTGCCCAGTCCTATTAGATACTAGAAGCTTTATGGAATTTATTGCACAGTTCGCGGGTTTAAAGTGTTCTTTTTGTACAATAGGTCATTCCTCAAAGCAAACACCAACAATTTATGTATTCTTACAGTGATTCTCTTTCAATTCATATTAGCTACTGCAAAGTACATAACTTATAGCACACTACCTGAAGTGTCACTTTATAGAACCCTTAACAATAATTTCATGTTTGTTTGAGGTTTTACACCGTACTTCGGGTTTTGTTTGTTTGTTTGATTGGTGTTTAACGTCGTACTCAAAGGTATTTCATTTATATGACGACGTATTCTCCACTTCTTAATCTCCTCTGCTCAATACGTTGGAAAACCGGGAGGAAACCGCCCCCGCGATTGCCGAAGTCACCTCGTGTGACTCCCTCATATACCTCAGGTCCACTGGGAGGCTTGAACCTGTGCGGTACATCGAAGGAGGATCTGCAGTCAGACGCGTTAACCACTGAGCCACGGCGCACGCCCCCGTACTTCAGTAAATTTCACTCCTATAGGTGAAGGATCCGCCTTCAATGACACAGGAAACAAATAAAAACGCTACACGACAAGAACAGCAATCGAAAGACCACAACAGTTCAAAATCCAGATGCCCGTTAGTTCAGAGAGCACCCCCCAAGGCAAGATAATCGCTCAGTCTCATCCAACAGTTTTAATGTATGTCGTTGAATTCTCCCTTGGATATCAGAGAATTATGTGGTGATCAATTGTTTTCTTCAATCAATTTCTACTTAAAGAATTGAAATTTTGAGAGAAGAACTTTCATTTATTTTATAATTTGACTGCTCAACTGAAACATCTCATCCACAAGAGCAATGGAAGATGGGAATTTAATTTTGCACAGGCTGTAACAGATTTCTCAGGTTTCATTCAGCTCCAGATTCTACTTAAACCATTAATGCGCATAAGAGTGTACACGACTCCAGTGATGTGAAATATTTTATAGACGAGGAAAAATTTGGATGTGACAATGGCAACTGTGCTGGTTAAGTTGATTTATTTAGGCTTACCTCACGGCCCACATCAAACATGATACTGTGTATTGTTTAATTTGCTTCGGTACAAAAAAAGTATTACCCTAAATGCTCAACAAATTCGACCCCATTTACCACTAATGAAACTACATTTTATGCAAAGGTTAAGAAGTGTAGAAACACTGTTCTAATTTTTAAGAAGTTCATACTTGAAGCTACAAGAAAATATAAGTTTTAGTTCCAATCTCACATTAATACCTTCAATAAATGACTTGAAACATGTGTCCATAGAGGTCGAATTTGTTGAGCATTTAGGGTAAGTGGGTAACTGGAGTTTTTAATGAAACTTCATACTGATCACACATAATAAATGTGTATAAAATCAAATCTGATTAGATTGTCTATTGTATTCTTACAACCCTTGTTTATTAAAAATTAATTTAATGAGTCTAGTTGAGTTATCAAACTACATCCAGGTATAATGTCTGTTGTTAAATGATGGATATACTTTTATATTGTCTGTAAAAGAAAAAACCTTAAATGGGCCTAGGTCGTACGTACTAAACAGATCAATGGCCTCTAGTGTTTTAAATTTTAAAATTGTCAGCTATATTTAGTTTCCTCTGTTCCCAACCTCTTTATTTTCACTTCCTTTGACATCATCTCTTTCGTCAGACTACATCTCTGTAAATGTCAGAGTTTGGGTTAGCCATTTGAGATGAGCTTAAATAAATAAATCTAATGGTATCAAAGTCTCATTAGAGGGTGGTTGGCAGGAGCTTCCTGTACCCTGGTGCTCTGAACTTATGGACATCAGGAAGGCAATTTGTTGTGATGTCCTGTTTTATTATCTTGTAAATGCCGTCTATTGTCTTGTGTGTTGCCAGTATCGTTTAGGGTGGTTTCAGAAAGCCACTGAAGAGTCAACCAAGCCTCGTCTCTGATCGGAGGAGTGTTTCAGGGACAAATAGACACACCATGGTGGTTAACCTCTGCTGCTGAACTAAATCCAAGTAACCCTCATTGTCAGGTTAATTATCAGCAAGCAAATGTTTAGTATACGTTTAAAGTGGTTTTTAAGTAGGCCCCTAAATTACACTTTATTAAAACGAAACCCTTGGGAGATAGAATTGAATGTATATGTGCACTCGGGTTACTTGAATTTTGCCCAACGCAAAATTTGATGTGGTCTCCCTATTTACTTGAATATTGATCAATTGATTGGTGTTAAACACCATGTTCAACGATTATATACTTAATATTTGACAGATATATTATATTCAAACTAAAAATGACGACTAATACAACCTCAAAATATTATGTCACTTCACGTGCTCTATTGGAAAGATGTTCCTCCAGTGACAGCACGAATGCAACCTAAAATCATAACACACAGCCAAATGGCATTTAATTGATGAAAGTTCAACAATTGAAGCTGGGTTTTACATGATTTCTGCTCTGTGCAAAACTCAGTGAAAAATAAATACAACATATACTGTGGCAGTCACATCATTGTCCTCTAGAGAACATTGCTACAGGTAAAGACTGTAGAATAAGGAGCAGGCAGTATCTAATTTATTTTATGTCAGGCCATCGGTAGATTCATGCATCACATATCTCCTGAGCCAAGGAGTCGATCAGCTAGCAAACAAGAAAACAAATAAATATGCAAATTTTTAAAGGACCAAAGCTGAGGAAACATGGAAGATCAAAAAGGTTTCTTTTGAACGCTTCCTAAGCAATCATCTATGAGGGCCATAGGAGTTTGTGAGCAAGACTCATAATTACAGCTACAGATTTAAAGGACATTGAAAGTAAACAGACAGGTACAGCTATGAGATGACATAATTAAAGTAACATAAGCTCTCAAAATAAGGGTTTTACAAAAAATGATGATGTCTTGATTTTAACCAACTTTGAAGTTTGTGCATAAATTACAATAACTTTGAAATGAAAATGATTAAGTTGGTTCAAGGAGAAAGCATGCCATAATTCGAATTCAGCCTAAAGAAGGCTGGCCATATTTCCTCATATGCGGTGCCTTAAATAAAGCTTTTGATCTCAACGGTTCATGATCTTATATGGAATGAGTTAAATTTTTTAATAGCGTAGCGAGGCTAATTAACGTTTTTCTTGGAGTAGCGTTGGTACATCTGAGGGTGGCGCAGTTATAACAGCTGGTTGACACATCCAAATAATAATATTCTGCCCCAAAATTATAAAACTCTCCTTCAACCAACAATTTGATGTTGGAATTACTGGAAAGCCTCTAGCTTGCACTATATCAATTTTTCATGAGATTCTGTGAAAACGCAAAATTCAGATCTTTTGTTTGTTTG